>JADDOH010023820.1:0-50420 GCA_016648135.1 Agrypnia vestita | reverse complement strand
CTCGCTCTCCCCTCACAGTACGTAGTGAACAATAACCGCGCGCATCCGTGTGAAGATTACGCCGACATAAGTGAAGTGCGACCACAATTATTGATTGGTCAAGACCACGCTCACCTTATAGTGACAAGGAAGGTACAAGAACTGCAAGGCGGCGGCATCAGATCCCACACAGCCCTGGGGTGGGCCATACATGGCATTGTCGGAAAACAAAACCATAGTGATTACGCAACAGTATTAGCAGTTTCTAGTGCAGTTTCTCCCGTAGTCGACAATACTCTGGAGGCATTAGTGCGCGAACACTTCGCCGTCGACTCATTGGGGTAACCGCCGCGGCCCGTGTCAATAAGGAGGATGCACGAGCTACCGCTATCATGGAAGCAACCACACGACAACTACCCACCGGTCAATGGGAGACAGGCCTCCTGTGGAAAAAGGATAGCAGAGGACTGCCAGACAGCCGCCAGTGCGCCGCCAACCGCCTGGCTGGCATTGAAAGAAAGATGGCAAAGGATGCGGCTTATGCAGAAGCATACAGAGCAAAAATGGACGAATACCTGAACAAAGGGTATGCTCACCCTCTGTCACCAGCTGAAGAAGCCAACATGAAAGGGAAATATTACCTACCACACTTTGCTGTCTTCAATGCCAATAAGCCCGGAAAAATTCGTATTGTGTTTGATGCGGCGAGCAAATGTCGTGGTGTAAGCTTAAATGACACACTGATCACCGGGCCGGACCTACTAAGTTCTCTACTAGGAAGTGTATTCCGTTTTCGTGAAGGACGAGTGGCGCTGGCAGCAGACGTCAAAGAAATGTTTCTTAGAATAAAAATCCGAGAGGCGGATCAAGCAGCGCAGCTATATTTGTGGAGACAACCGAACGAACCAGAACCGACAACATATCAAATGACGTCGATGATGTTCGGTGCAACATGCTCACCCAGCAGCGCCCAGTATGTCCGCACCCGGATAGCAGATGCCAGCGCCAACGAGTTCCCAGCCGCAGCCAAAGCAGTTCAAAATACATTCTATATGGATGATTACCTCGACGCTTTGGACACTTCCGAAGAAGCAATCACAATGATGAAACAGGTGTCCGAGGTATTGCGTCGAGGAAATATGCATCTAGTGAATTGGGCCTCCAATAGTCTGGAGGTATTGGAACACATCGAACCAACTCTGCGAGCCGTAGAGCCGATAAGAATTATCGGAGAAGATGCAACGACCGAGAGAGTGCTCGGGATTATGTGGGAACCCGCCTCCGATAAATTTGTTTTCAAATTTGTAAACCTACCGGAGCTGACGGAGGCGGACCACCCGACCAAACGACAACTGCTGAGCGCCGTGATGAGTATTTTCGACCCGGTGGGTTTCTTAGCCTGCTTACTGATCCGGTCGAAGATACTTCTACAAGAAATATGGCGTTCAAAGGTCGGGTGGGATGAGAAAATACATCCCGAGCACATGGGGAAATGGCGCTCATGGAATGTACTCATAAGAAATAGTGAGTGTCAAATAGCGCGCCAGTGCCTCTCGCGTCGAAGCAGCAACGTGACACTGCATGTGTTCTGTGATGCGTCCGAGAAGGCATGTTGCGCGGTGGCATACTTCGCCGAGACAGGAGAGGGCGGCATGAACGTAGCCTTCATCTCGGCGAAGTGCAAAGTCGCGCCACTAAAGCCACTCTCAATACCACGCATGGAACTACAGGCAGCACTATTGGCCGCCCGACTAGCAGCTACCATCAGAAAAGAACACCGCTGCCATATAATACGAACTGTATTTTGGACCGACTCAACAACGGTCTTATGTTGGCTGCGGACCAACCCCCGGTCCTACTCGGCGTTCGTCGCAAACAGACTCGGCGAGATCGACGAATTAACAGACGCTGAGGCTTGGAGATGGGTGCTGACACAGAAAAACCCTGCCGATATCGGGACCAGAGATGGCGAACCTCCGGACCTCTCCGCGGAAGGCATGTGGTTCAGTGGGCCTGAATTCCTCAAACGAAGTGAGGCAAACTGGCCAAAGGAAAAGGCACGGCCGCAGCCCGATGAAAGTATAATGGAGAGAAGGCCGGCCACTGTACTAGCAGTACGACAAACCAACACGGGGGGAGCGCTCCCAGACATAGAACGTTTTTCGTCATGGACCCGATTGCTCCGCACTACCGCCTGGGTGCGGCGTTTTGTGAATAATTGTCGTCACCTCAGTGGAAAACAGCCTGATATTACGATTGACGAAAGAACGGAGGCCGAGCGCACCTGGATAAAATACACACAGGCAGAAGCTTTTGGGCCAGAGATACGGGCCCTCCAGAAAGGGGAAGTCATAGAAAAGACCAGCCGACTGTACCCGATGACACCACAACTGGATGAACACAACGTCATCAGAATGGGTTCTCGGCTGGAGCGGACCGCAGTGGAGGGCATACCGCCCGGATTAAGAGCGCCGGTTATTCTAGACGGCGCCCACCCATACACACGACTAATGGTGCGCTACTACCATGAACGCGAGAACCACCCGGGCACGGAAAAAACAGTAGCCGATATCAGAGAAAAGTTTTACGTGCTGAAATTGAGACCAACCGTGCGCCGGGTGAAATTGGCATGCCAGGCATGCCGCAATATGAAGAGCCAGCCGAGCCCTCCATTGATGGGCCAGATACCAGATTGTCGGCTGGCGCACCATACACCTGCTTTCCACCACTGCGGTCTGGACTATTTTGGGCCAATGCAAATTACCATCGGCCGAAGGAGAGAAAAAAGATACGGCGCGCTGTTTACATGTTTAACAACACGCGCCGTACATTTGGAACTAGCCGAGTCCCTGTCTGCAGATTCAGCTATACTCGCCATCAGACGAATGGCCGCGCGGCGCGGTCATCCACGCCTCTTATACTCAGATAATGGGACTAACTTCCGAGGCGCGGAAAAGGAAATGGCGGCCGCGCTGGCAGAACTCCATGACGACCCACGAATGCAGGGACATCTCACAGAAAGTGGGGTACAGTGGAGCTTCAACCCCCCGCTCGCCCCACATAGGGGCGGCGCTTGGGAAAGCCTTGTACGCGCTGTGAAGCGTGCGCTGGAGGCCACGCTGAAGGAGCGGGCACCGCGGGAAGAGACATTAAGGACCTTACTAGCTGAGGCAGAATACACAGTGAACAGTCGCCCACTGACACATGTGTCAGTGGACCCCCTGGATGACGCGCCAATCACTCCTAACCACCTGCTTCTAGGAATGTCGGGCAGAAATACACATTTAACCCTTTACGGGGCATTAGATGCAAATATCTGTTTAAAGAAACAGTGGCAGATGGCTCAGCAGATGGCTGACCTATTCTGGAGAAGGTGGATGCGGGAGTACCTACCGACCCTAGCCCGACGACACAAATGGCAAGAACCTGCGCCCGCAATCAAAGAGGGAGAGATGGCCGTCATCGCTGATCCAGCACTGCCCCGCAACACATGGCCCAAGGGAAGGGTGATAGAAACAAAAGTAGCACCCGACGGACAAGTCAGAGTAGTCCGAGTAAGAACCACGGCGGGCGAATACACCCGACCGGCAACAAGAATCATCACACTGTCCAGGGCGCCGCAGTGACGGCGTCACTATTGCAGATATTGAGGGAATCCTGTCCTTCCTGTGAGTGCAGACTGGCTACACGGGGGGAGTGTTTCGGACAGGAATTAGAAGTTCGAAACGATCGCCGTGGAACGGTGGCGTCATCACGAAACAATGCCAGTTTTGTATGTTTATGTAAACAGATGAAATAAAAGACTTTATGTGACACACTATTTTTTGGACTCTATGAATAATGTTTATTATTATAGATTTAAATATTGACATATACAATGTAATATTTATGGATTTTTGTCACATCTTTTATTTTTTAATAAAGAGAGTAAATCGCTTGCAAAGCGATAGACGATGCGCTTTTCGAAGCAATCAGCCGTTCGCGGCATTTTTGACTGACATATGGTCAGTATGGAAATCGAAATATTTTCCAAATATTTCTGGAATTTGACCCGCTCACGAGGCGTGATAATTTATACTGGTATATACATTTCCGAGAACCAGCCAATTGGGTGCGCCCGGCTGGCATTCCGAAGATTAAAGTGGGGCGGCAGGCTGCAGACTGACCGTTCCCCATATCGCTTGCATCTGATTTACGGGTACCCAGCCCGTAAAATCAGAGTCTTGTCGCACAAGACCGACTGGACGTAGACTGGCGGAGGAGCATCATTACTAAAAAGTGCGTGGAGCACCGTACACACAAAATATAAATTAAACTTTACAAAATTCTTCAAAAAATAATTTTTATTAAAAACACAGGAAAAGTCAAGAAACGCATAGAAAACATAAAATGGGGAATTAAAAATAGTGGCCCTAAAATGGACCTTTTACGCTCAACATAAGCGCAATCGCTAATATCGACCCCACCGGCCGAGCGATACCGTGCCGAAAAAGATGACTTTCAGTCAAAATCGAATATTGGCCGCTACAGCAGTCCAATTAAACTAAAACTTTCTTTATTGTATTCTTCCAGTAAATATCTATACAAAAAGTATATATTTACGACTACAAATTACATCAGAAACGTAGGAGGAATTTTGTTTGATAAAATTGTTTATAACTAACATAATATTAATTATTCACTCATTAAACTATAGTCAAAAGACGCCTTATAAAATATACTTCATAATTATTACACAAAAATTCATGTATCTACTTAAGAACTATTTTTTATTGAATTTAATGTAACTAGCCGATTGCACTCGGTACATAACTTGTAATAACTCTGTTAATACTACCTTGCGGGTCCCATAGACTATGTTAGATTATCAGCAAGGTTTAGTCTTGTATAAATTAACATGATTTACGTCTCAAAAAGACGATGAAACTATTTTTACGATTTTTTATGTCGGAGCAAAGTGCTTTCTGCCGATCTCCGCAGCCAATCGTCAGACTGATTAGTACCAAAATTCACTCAGAGATGGCGCGAGCGCTGAAATCGGCAAAGCAAGCTTTGTGATTGGCTGATTGTTTTACGATGGAGTTATGGAAGGGATTTTGTAATTTGGCTATATAAACAGTTTCATAACGGCGAGCAATTCAGTACACCTGAAGGTGCTTTAAGAGCCTATCGGACCACTTTTACCAGTCTTTCATTTCTCTCTACCTACAACGACCCTGCTGACTACTTGGACTTTCTCTGGATCTTCTTTGGCCCTTTTAAGGCAACCCCTACTACACCGGCGTTTCTAGATTGGTTTTATACGACTTTGCCATCTGAAACTTTCGGTGCGTTTCTTCGAGTTTTGGGCACGTGGAACCAAACTATCTTTTGCGTGTTCCTGTCCGGAACACTACTCAAATATTAAAAAAACTATGTAACTATCACTTAACCTAAAGCTGTTACACAATATAATCATTTAATGGGTGGAGTTGATTTAACGGATTACTTTGTTTCCAACTACAGAATAAGATCACGGTTAAAAGTGGTTGTGGGCCAAATTTTCAAACTTCTGTGATGTGGCAGTATGTAATTCATGGAAACTAGCAAATGGTTCATTCTGAAGAAAATTTGTGCCTTTTAAAATTTAAAAGACATATAGCACCCACATTTATTAAATCATCAAAAGTGAACTTATTGTGCATAGGAAAACCATATAGATTTTCAACATCATCAGATCCAAATCCAGGAATTCAACATTTTTTGAAAAGAAATCAAAACAGAAAAAGATGCAGGGTGTTATTCCCAAACATATTTTATATGTGAACTGTGCAATGTTGCGTTACATAATAAATGTCATGAAACGTACCACAAAAGAAAATAGAATCACTAAAATCACGTAAATACCTTTATATTAGGTCCTTACATATGAAATTGACGTTTAGTATGGGAGGAACATAAAGCCGATTTTTTTTTATTATAATATATTTATTTAATCAAAGTATGTACCATTGCTATCTATGCACTTTTGCCATCTCATAGGTAGTTCATCGATCCCTTTACCATAAAAACCATTCGGACGGGAATCAATAAAATCTTTGAAGGCGGTTTTGACTGCCCCATCGGAGTTGAATTTTTTCCTTTGCAAGAAGTTATCCAAATTTCGAAAAAAATGGTAATCTGTTGGGGCAAGGTCCGGAGAGTACGGTGGATGTCTTAGACATTCCAATTGAAGCTCCTCTAATTTGGTAGCCGTCTGTTGTGCAGTGTGTGGTCTAGCGTTATCATGAAGCAGCAGTGGCCTAGAGCGATTAACCAGCCTCGGTTGTTTAGCAGCTAGCTTTTCCATCATGGTTTGCAGTTGCTGACAATAGACATCTGCCGTAATCGTCTGGCCAGATTTAAGAAAGCTGTAGTGAACGACACCAGCACTAGTCCACCAAACGCTCACAAGTAACTTTTTTGGAGTCAATTTTCGCTTGGGGCATGGTTTGGCTGGTTCGGCAGGGTTCAGCCATTGCGATGAGCGCTTCCGATTATCGTACAGGATCCACTTTTCATCACAGGTAATGATTCGATTTAAAATCCCTTCATTATTGTGCCGGTTGAGTAATGCAACGCAGCAGTCAACGCGCGTTTGTTGATTTGCTTCACTCAATTCGTGAGGTACCCACCTTTCAAGCTTTTTCACCTTACCAATTTGCTTCAAGTGGATTAAAACAGTTTTATCACTAACACCGCAGCCTGCAGCTAACTCGGATGTGGTTTGCGATGGATCCGCTTCCACAATAGCCTTCAATTCTTCATTATCAACTTTGGTCTCCGGCCGTCCACGGGGCTTGTTCTGCAGGTCGAAATTTCCAGAACGAAAACGTTGGAACCAAAAACGCACTGTGTTTTCTTTTGCGGCACCGTCGCCATACACATCATTAATCCTTCGAGCCGTTTCTGCAGCACTGGTGCCACGGTGGAACTCGTACTCGTAAATAACGCGATATTTCAAGTTTTTCATTTTGTAAACTGAGTGAAGCAAAGAAAAAAACAATTGAGGAAAAAACAAATGAATTATTATTTTCAAAACACAAATACATGAGTAAATAGCTGTATAAATTTGGATTTGGAATTCCTAACCAAAGAGAAGATATTTGAGATCAAATTTGCCAGTACGGAAAAACGTCAATTTCATATGTAAGGACCTAATATGTTTTTATTGCATAGTCATCATTTTTATATATCCTGTTTACGTTTATCTCAATAAGTTAGTAATATGTTTAGTTACTAAGCAAATATATTTTTTTCTTAATAGTCTATACAAATCTTGAGAAATAAATGTCCTAAAAACTGTACATGTTTTGTTTCATACCTTTATCATTTTTTACCCCCGTATTTCGCTGACGTTGCGAAAATGCAACACCTCAAATTTTCCAAATTAAAAGATTTTTCCATGTTTTTTTGACGAAATTTTCTTAAAGGTATAGTTTTAGGACATATTCTCAAATTTCATGAAAATCGAACAACGAGAACTAGTAGCGGCGTTTAATGGGTTAAGTTTATGCCTTCTCTTCAGGATGTTTCGTAAAAGTGAAATTATCTTTTTATTCGGGAAAATGCTATTACGGCTTGTTTGGACTTTGTTGGAGTCGTATTCCAAACAAAATTCATATAACAAATAAAAAATTTCGCGTACAAAAACACGTACCTATATTATATTAAGTCTCACAGAGATGAAGCTATTAAAATAAGTAACGTATAAGAAAGTGTCTTATACGATGGCATAAAGCTTACAAGCTGTATAAGCTGTTTTAAGTAATCATTCAACACAATGCAACGTTCACCGATTCCATTGTAAGAACATCCACACATTATCAGTTCTATATATGTTACAAACCTGGGATCCTTCAGTATATTTGATTAGATTATGCTAAACATACATAGATTTCACAGTTGGTAATGATGCTTCTTTTTTACAAAGTGGAGTATTAAGCAATATTATTTTTAATGTGTAAAATATTCTTCCAAATTACTTAAAATTTACACTAAAATACGTCTGGAAATCAATAACATTAACAATATTTTTATCATCCCCTTGTCTTAGTATGGTCGAGGGCCTAAAGACACGACAAGATGCTTTCATATACTCCTAAATTGCGCAGCTTCTACGTGAGTCAACCAGTCCATTGAATATTTTTATATGTATGTTAAAATAATATAGAAATATTTATATGGAGCATTGGACCGATCATCAAATGTATGTACATACGGAATATTTATCATCACTTTTCACTTATTCAACATTCATTTTAAGGTCACATACCTTGCATGCACTAACACTTGACTCTCCCTGTCAATTGACAGATGATGCTTCCAAAATATGTATTTAAGAAATATATTATACATTTGCGTGTGGAAAAAGTTGGCCACCGCTGCACTAAACCATTACACCACTTCAAAAGAGTTTATTATCGACATCTAGAGTGCGCGGCGGTTATCACGAGTGCGGAGCGGGAATGTGATTGCTCATACTTCTGAATATTGTTGTAGCCAGGCGGCCGCGGAAGCGTGTTTGCCGACAGAGGCGACTTTGCCGAGCAAGACAAATAACCGGAGAAAAAAACTCAAAGTGCCGCAGAAAAAACTCGTTTGTTCCCCTTCCTTTGCTCGGCATGAAATTTGAAATGCCTTTGTACGTCGCCACGTTTCCTTTCGCCCAAAGTACTTGTTCTCCGGTGAAAAGACTGAAAATTTCGCTGTTTGTTGTCGCTCGAGCTCTCTCTCTCTTTCTCTCTCCACTTTCCGTTCCCATATCGCCCGCGTATATTTGTTTTTAGAAATCCAAAATAAAGCTACGCAGGCGGGCGGTACGCTAAACCTTGGAGTGGAGGGGAGGGGGTAGGAGGGCCGACTGTGAATCATATTAAAATGTATAAAGTCGGATAAACACTTGTTTCTGCGAACGGTTTTCGCGAAAGAACAGAAGAAAAGAGAAAATTGTAGGCACTTTCCTATCTACCTCGTATATCGTAAACGTTGAGTTTATTATTCTTCAATTCGTTCAATTTTTTTTACAGTTAGTATACGTAGGATAATTAGTTGTCTTGCGAGTAGTTGTTCTCGACATGGAGCGCTTACTTTAGCGCTTGTTCAGACACAGCGGGAACCGTGCCGTTTCAGAATCGCATGAGATCCGTGCGGGTCTCATTTACCTAGGTTTGTACGTGATCGTTCAGACACAACCATGCGGTTAGTCAACCGCAGCGGTGCCCGCAACCCAACCGCTAGAAAATAGACCCGCACGGCGCCCGCACGATCCTATTACTATGGGGCCTTACGAGAGCATTCAGTCGCGTTGCGGGCACCGCACGGTTCCATGTCACAACAGGAGTACGCGTGGATTATATTCTCTTTTCTATGGTTATGGATCGCTTTGACACTGAATTTTTTATTGATGAAGTGGAGAAAAGACCTGTAATATGGGAGAAAAGACCTGTAATATGGGAGAAAAGACCTGTAATATGGGAGAAAAGACCTGTAATAGTGTGAGGATTACTCAAATATGCCAAGAACCAAGCTTGGCAGGAGTTGGTAGAGATATTTGGAAATGGTGGGAAAAAAGAGTATTTTAGAGAAGTAGGTATTTATTCACCAAAAATGAACTGACAGAAAGATATTTATGTGTCTTGCCATGGAACACGGCCGTCGTTAACAAAGTAATGAGCGAATATATCTCTGATATTCAAAGATGGAGAACGGCACCAGAACTGTCAAACTGACGTTTATTTTCGCGCGCACAAATCGCTTATTAACCGCGGCTGTGTGAACAGATGACACAAATCGCGTGTTTTGAAACGCGATTCTGAAACTGAACGGTTCCCGCTGTGTCTGAACAAGCGCTTAGTTCACAGCTCCTTAGTGAACTAGGTCGCTCTTTTAGTTCGTCAGCTCCGGTCAAAAAATCGTTCAGTAGTTCTTTGTAGTTCAGTAAAAGTAGTTCAGTTAAAAAGGAGAATTTTTGTTTTTTATCTATCTCAACTTCTGTAAGTGAACTGTTCACTTACCTAACTAACAAACTAACTAACCATAACGTCGTTTTCCCGCAGGGGTAGGCAGAGAGGATTGAACGCCACACTCTTCTATCCTGGCACACCACTTTTGCTTCGGCCACATTCATACATCTTCTCCTACAAGTTGCGGCTTTTAACAAGGCCATCCTCAAGTACTTCTAGTATCTGATCGTGTCAGGTCTTTCGCGGACGCCCTCTGTTCCTGTTGCTTTCAACACGCGCCTCATATATTTTCTGTACCATCCTTTCCTCGTTCATACATTCCACATGACCAAACTATTTTGGCACTCCTTTCTTTGTTCTATCTACCACACTATACCCAGCATTGCATTCACTTTGTTCATTCCTCACTCTATCGACTAAGAATCAGGGTTGGCACTAGAACGCCATTATGTACCGCTAGTTTTGCTTCCTTCGACAGATTCTTATTGGCCATAATTACATTCAGAGCACCATTAACTTTGTTTCCCGCAGTCACTCTCCTTTCGATATCATTCACTTACCCACTCACTGGACTCTCACGAAAGTCTTTTATATCCAATACTAAAATTAAATCGCTTTTGTAAGAGGTACTTAGTTTTTTTAAATTAAATAAAACTAGAAATAATAATATTACCATTTTAAAAATCTCATTAACACAAATTTTTTATAGCAAAATTGAGGAGATGTATGAGTTATATAAATGTAATAATAATATACAGAGATATAAAAATTGATGTTACGATCATTGTTAAAATATCATAACCTATTATAAATGACGGGATGTTAATTACATAGGTTTTATATACAAATTTTAGTTTATGAGTATTATTTTATAATATATCAAACATAATAATTTCGTTGTCTGTCTGTCCGTCCATCCGTCATCTGCCTGTCTGCTTGAACTCCGGGCCAGTGAACCTGAACCGGCCGTAACTTAGCGATGTTGCTACCGCCGAACCTGCGTCACCGGTTAAAAATACAGTACATATAGGTAGGACTTGGCAAAGACGCCAGCCATTTTATGTTCCACCCAGCACAATCACCAGGGTTTAAAATAGTACCATTAACTGCTGGTAGGGAAAATATTTTTAAAAATGTTCAAATATTCAGAAAAAAGGCATCATTACTATTACTCCTTCTTCAGGAACCAGCATGTAAAGGTATATATATATACTATAATAGTTACATTTAGAAACAAATGTTATTTTTTTCTTTTGATTAAATATGGAATATTGTTAAAAAAACATGTACTGTAAAATTTATAATATTAGTTGACATACAAATTTAATATTAACTTAGTTAATCCTATCGTAAAAATGAATAAATATTTTTATATATGTATGTATAAAAATATCGCAGTTTGATGTGTGATAGGCTTAGTTATCGGAAATCTGGCACGTTTATAAGGTTAATAAATCCGGTGCCTATAAACTAGCTATAAATAATGTTTGAGCACCGTAAATACAGGCCTAGGATTTTATTAGTTTGGTCAGGCGATATATAAATTCAATAACCCGTGAAATATTTGGTGAAGTGGAAATTTCACGTAGGTAAATTGTATAGCAGGACATTTGTTCGTTTTTCATTCTTGGAAAGTAAAAAGATTGATTATATTCGTTGGTGTTTGCTTTCGCGTTTGTCAAAATTCAAGGTTTAAGGCAGAATTCCCATTAGAATTATTTATTAGATTTCATTCGCATCTCGAACAACCGATCGTAGCCGCTGTACGCATTTGTTATAATAATATTTGAATTTTTAATGAAAAAAATTACTTGCAGGCTTTTTATAGACCCTTGTAGATAGTCTAATATAGACACATTAATTCAATCTCTTGCAAGAAAGGTAAGCTCGAAAAGTTGTTTAGACCTAATAATATATAAAATTAGTTCTAAAGACTTGACTTTATTTTTTACAACTAATTGTTTCATTCTGCATTTTATACATAAAGAGAATGAGAAATTACAATAAAGAGAATTTTTTCATAAATTCAAAATTCAAAATTTATCACTTCACAAACAAAAATTCACAAACTTTTCATTTTTTCAATGTACTGCGAGCCAGGTCTTTCGCGGACGCCCATCATTCCAGCTGCATTCACCTCATATATTTTCTTTACCATTATCTCATTTTTCGTATGTTCCCCATGACCAACCCATCTCAGCGATCATTTTTTTATTACATTCACCATGCTACAGTTAGCATTACGTTCACTTTTAATTGTTTCATTACTCACACTACCGAACACAAATTTATCGCATGTGAATCTAAGGGACTGCATTTCCACTACATTCAGTCTACTTTCATTATTTTTGGCCAATTTCTAGCTTCACTTCGCTTCACATACATAAGAGTTGGAACCAGAGCTCCATTACGAACCACAAGTCATGCTTGATGTAACAAATATTTATTATTAAAAAAAAATTATTAATCAATATGAAAAGACATCCAGAAAAAATCAAATTAACGAAAAAATATTTAAATGCCACCAGGACTCGAACCACGGACCTCACATTCTATCCGGGAATGTGAGGTCCGTGGTTCGAGTCCCGGTGACATTCAAATATTTTTTCGTTAATTTGATTTTATCTTTATGTTTTTTCTAATTGATTATATGATAATAAAAATTGTTTAATATTTCACAGAACTTTGTTCTGAAATTAAAACTTCACAATAAGAATGTGTTTCCTTTAATATTAATAAATATTTATTAGCCTTATATTCAGGGCACCATGCAACTAATTTTCTACAATAACCATTTCGATATCCCTCTCAGCCTTAGTAAATAAAATTCCCAAATACACAAATTCATTCACATATTTTAACCATTCATTGATTATTAATAATTTTAATAATATTTAAAAATCAAACGGTCCATTTTACAATTACTAAGCATATGAATGTTATCGTGCTAACTGTGGAATTATTTTAGACCTTTTCATTGATTCTCTTACGGAATACCCTATGTTTTAAAATAACGGCTACCCAACGAAACGTACCATTCTTGCAAGTTACAAAAATAAAATACGTCATCATATCCTCAAATTGCATTCCACAGTAAACAACCTTAATAACTAACCGAGCGCAATGATTCCAAAAACCAATTAAGTCCGCCACCCGGGGCGACACTATTCCCGTACGCCCCAATATAAAAGTGCTTTATCCGACAGACCGGCTTCATAATGGCCGGTGTAAATCACCCGAGACTTCGGCGCGGGGGCGTGTTTTGCGACGACAATTTGAATTTGAGCAATTTCGTCTTGTCCCCATTCAATTTCATCCCCTCTCGCCTTGAGTTGATATTGGTTCCGCGGGACGTACCGGAGCGCACTAACAATTCATCGCGGCTGACTTTTGAGAGCCTTTCTGACTTCTTTACCTACCCCCACCGCATCGATCGAGAACTGGAGCACCGACGTTTGAAATACGGTTATCCATAGTTTAAGAATTCTATCGAATTGAATTCTAAGATTTATTTGGAGGTGGATGAGCCCTCCGGTTTAGGATGAGTTGAAGCGGTGTTGATGATGTAAAGTCACGATGGTGTTACAGAATTTATTAAATTGCAAAAGTAAAAGCTATAAAGAAACAGTAGGTACAAAGGTTACAAGTGAAAGCGTGACGTTCAAGGTATGACGGCGAGGGCTTCCGCTGTACGAGCCGTTCATTGGGGAAGTGAGATAGTCTGGAGATGCTCTGGAGACTACCGTTTTATAGTTGTCGTGAACAAAGGACTCGGTGTATTATGACTTTTTTTACTCGGCCGCTCGTGTGGGTAATATTTAGTCTGGTCAGCAATGTGAGTTTATCCGCTCTTCATGCCTATACGTAGCCTTTGTACTCGGTCATTGGTCCGGCTTACATTGTCGCCTTGTTCGTTGTGCTCAGCGCTTTTGCCTCGACCTCTGTATCGAGGGTAACGGTCTGCCGTGCTCGATGTCAGCATATGTGGTAACTCATTACACGAGCATATGTAAACGTCTTTGGCCACCACATTCATATATAGTCCTGTGGAATAGCGGGGGTGCGAAACAAAAGAAACATTCAAAATTAATTAACCTTTTATTTAATCACCTAAGTACTATGCAACTAATCACTCGTCCTTCCAGAATATTCGCACGTCTGTGATCGCACTTACTTTCGCACGTCCGGTAGGTACTCTCTTAATTTATTGCTGATTGTTTTTGTGGTCACTGTTGTTATTTGAACTGTCACAACAAACTGGTGTGTGTAGTATTATGTCCCTCTTGAATAAGTGAATGTTAATTCGCGAACTTTCGGAAATGATCGAATGATCTAAATTTTTCTAGTAATTTCAAATGATTCTAAAACATCCAAAGTACTGAAAAATTCAATCATGTTACAATAGCGTACTTCTTATTGTATGTATGTGACCAAGGCATCACCATTTTGATGACTTGGATGTGCAAGAAATTACACATTTAACTTATGAGGACATTTTCAAATAAATATTTTACATTAAATAACTTACATGTTTATAAGAAAACTATTGAAAAAATATGCTTTATAATTTTAGAATTAATGTAGGTTTTTGTATTTCTGCACGATTCTAAGAAACAATTATATACATATAAGGAAGAATATAGTTATACAATTTGATATAAATGAGATAGAGACAGCATTATTCTCGGTAATAACTAAGCAGACTGGTCTGGTCTTACCTAGAATATCCGCTTTGTTGGTCCATCTGCCGAAATGTGCAAGATATGTCCCAGCCACCATAACTGTAATTTATCGATAAACGTCAATGAGAGTTCTACTTCGATAATACACGATAATTTATTTTTTAAATTTAAATATTATTTTAAGAAAGGATAATATAATGCTTACCATCAAATACTTACAGATATGTTTGTAAATATGCACCAAAAGAATGTCATATAAATGATTTTTATTCATTTTAAAGTGCCCTTAAGGCAAAGTATGCAAAGTAATTAATAACATGTCCCAAGGGTTGTTAGAATGAATGAGAGATAAATTAATTTTAAAATAAACTAGACAAATGCATCGCACGAGGGAAGCAGGGAGTTCGTGTGTAATGAAATTAAATTAATGACCGTTCACACCATGGTTCAACAGTAAAACGCCACTGTCGTACAGGCTGATTTAATGCCACCGCGCCAATTCAGCTTGAGTATGGTAATTATTTATAATATTCTGTCTGTTCATCCGTATAGTATATATATATATTTTTTTTTAAATTTCCGAAAAATGTTTTACGAAAATAAGTCAGAAATATTAAAAAAATCTATCTACTTAAATGTTGATATTAGATCATGGTTGCTTGAACAATTTCAACTCACAATCAAGGCAGGAATATAGTCCTGCGAGGTTATTTCTTTCAATTATTTATTTATTTCAAGTAACCCTGTACAATACATAAAACAAGTTCGCAATTCTCGCTTACGTCGAGGACTATTGCGAATCGTATGATTGACTCATTGATCTTGAAACCAAGCATTATTACACTTGTGTGGTGATTTTATGTGTATTTTATGTATTTTATTACTCGTTTTTCCATAAAGTAACTCTTAGTTTTATTTCGCTACATTTTTGTAGTTTCTCTATTAAGAAGTGTATTCTTTTTAGTGAATAAATGCGAGATAATGTTTTAAGATTAATTGTTTTAAATAGTTGTGTCTAGGGTTTATGTTATCACGAAACTGTATAAATAAATAAATTAATTGTTTATTTCTCAAAACTCTTATAATAATAAAATAGTAAAAGTGTCTAGAATACAGAAGAATGCAAAGAAATTATGGTTTCTTATGAAAGCGGGCAACGACATTTCGACACGTTCATTGGATGCCAGAGATAAAAGTGACAAGTTTAGCGAATTAACTGATGACGATTCAGTACGCATTATACAAAGAGTACCTAAGTACAGAGTTCTTGATAGCGAAAAATGATTACAATCAAGTTTGTGGCTTGTGACTTTTGGTGGTAGTATTCGAAGTATGCTGTGACGACATCTATGGAGTGTCACTTTAGTGATGTTGACTGGTATAAGGCGTCACCTATCGACACTTGTAAAATCAACCAGACAGCGAGAAACATCTATCTTATTTTAATCTGTAGTTTGCGATTAATTGTTGTGGTAAAGTTACCAAGGAATATTATTGCTCTTCAGATCTATTGAAGAGATCAATTTTAATCAATGAAAATTTACTCCTTCATTGTATGTAGGTGCTAAGCCAATTCAGACCGTTGCGTTGTTTCAGGAAAAAAATAATTCTGTAACAGGTTATGTTATATAGCTAAATGTCACACAAGGACTATTTAAATGACCTGTTAATAATTGTTATCATAAAATATGTACAATTAAATGAGTAAACATAAAAATTATGTGTATTTAAATTCTTGAAGACTTTCGCGTCACTCTGTATTTTGCAATTCCACTCAAACTTAAGTCGAGCTTATTCGTGAATTCAAAGGAACAAAATAGGTAAAAATTAAGTAAAAAGTATTAGAAAACACCTTTTCCAAGAACTTTTTCTCGCTGTTGCCAATTGAAAGAAAGCATCTTTTCAATTTGTTCACATAAAGTCCTTTAAAGCAATTTTAGAATGCTTTTTTGCAATTCTCATGAAATGTTTTCAGTAATCCTGAACTTGAACAAAAGTGCACGTAGCCAACACTACATCACGATATCATCTTGAAATGTGAGCTTAGTTTTTTAATCAATTTTATCTATTTGCCTAACAGATTTTTAATATTCTATTCTAAGCAAAAACGAGTTTATTTTTAACGGGAATGTGCCCTAAGACTAGTCTTAGTGGCAACAAAAAACATTTAAAAAATATAAGAAATAACTAACTCTGACGAGAAATAATATTTCAATTTAAGCTGCAAACCAACCTGGATTTCTTACACAATAAAAAAATTGATGAATTTTTAGAAAGAATTTAAATTAATTTATTTTCATACAACAAAAAATGGTTAAAAACTTGAACCAGAATATTTTTGAAAGGTTTTAATAATTTTGTTTGAGTTGGATTAAAGCTAATGAATTTTTTAAATATATATATATATATATCGAAGCACAGACGATTACATTATGTTATAAAAAATAACATTTAAATGGCAAATGAGTGAAATTGTTGAACCGAATTTTCATTGACTTTATCAAATAAATTAGGCCTAATGTCATTAATGTCAAAAAACCATGACAATTTACCACAATTACCATAAACTTTTGCGGATGCAAAGGCTTCTCTTGTATCTTTTGTGGAATACTTTCAAACTTAAATGACAGTTTTACTTATTGACAAAGCCATTTAATCAAAAAAGTGCTTCACCGCTAAAGCAATTTTTTAGTTAAATAATAATCAAATTGATAACTACGATAGTCTACTGATTTAAGATCTTGGATAAACATAATATTACAAGTGAGTCAATACAAAATATGCTGAGATATGGGTTGTTGAAAGGCCCAATTCTTGAGAACAAGAAAGAACAAGAGTGAAGAAAAAGAAAATTGTCTTCAAAATTTTCATCACTTCTTGCATTTCGATGTCGATATTGGTGATGATGATGAGTCTTTTTTTCCAAATTTTGGATTGATTTGCCGAATAGAAAGCACAGTAGGTCAATAAAGCGGATTACTTAAAGTCCGTCAAACATACTCGCCAATGAACGCTGATTCCCATATTTTTTTTGGAAAGTTACCAAATATTGTTAAATCGTGTATGTACTTTATCTTGGTGGAGAGTTTTTCTAAATAAATGTATATATTTAAATATAAAAATATAGAAATATGTTGTTAAATCGTGTATGTACTTTATCTTGGTGGAGAGTTTTTCTAAATAAATGTATATATTTAAATATAAAAATATAGAAATATGTTGTTAAATCGTGTATGTACTTTATCTTGGTGGAGAGTTTTTAAATAATGTATAATTGGAATAAATATAATATTCTTTGAATATGTTGTTATGTTGTATGTATTCTTTATCTTGGTGGAGAGTTTAGTTTTTCTAAATAAATGTATATATTTAAATATAAAAATATAGAAATATGTTGTTAAATCGTGTATGTACTTTATCTTGGTGGAGAGTTTTTCTAAATAAATGTATATATTTGAATATAAAAATATAGAAATATGTTGTTAAATCGTGTATGTACTTTATCTTGGTGGAGAGTTTTTCTAAATAAATGTATATATTTAAATATAAAAATATAGAAATATGTTGTTAAATCGTGTATGTACTTTATCTTGGTGGAGAGTTTTTCTATATAAATGTATATATTTAAATATAAAAATAAAGAAATATGTTGTTAAATCGTGTATGTACTTTATCTTGGTGGAGAGTTTTTCTATATAAATGTATATATTTAAATATAAAAATATAGAAATATGTTGTTAAATTGTGTATGTACTTTATCTTGGTGGAGAGTTTTTCTAAATAAATGTATATATTTAAATATAAAAATATAGAAATATGTTATTAAATCGTGTATGTACTTTATCTTGGTGGAGAGTTTTTATATATAAATGTATATATTTAAATATAAAAATATAGAAATATGTTGTTAAATCGTGTATGTACTTTATCTTGGTGGAGAGTTTTTCTAAATAAATGTATATATTTAAATATATAAATATAGAATTATGTTGTTTAATCGTGTATGTACTTTATCTTGGTGGAGAGTTTTTCTAAATAAATGTATATATTTAAATATAAAACTATGGAAATATGTTGTTAAATCGTGTATGTACTTTATCTTGGTGGAGAGTTTTTCTAAATATATATTTAAATATAAAAATATATAGAAATATATAGTTAAATCGTGTATGTACTTTATCTTGGTGGAGAGTTTTTCTATATAAATGTATATATTTAAATATAAAAATATAGAAATATGTAGTTAAATCGTGTATGTACTTTATCTTGGTGGAGAGTTTTTCTATATAAATGTATATATTTAAATATAAAAATATAGAAATATGTATTCATTTATTTATTTATTCACCCTTTGTTTACGTTTACCTATTACTACAGTGGCGGGTTATTGTGGCTGGTAATTTTCTCCAACCAACCATAGTGGAAAATGAAATATATTTCCGCTTTATTATAATTTCACAATGACAAAACCAGCTTTATGATAATGGGACGAGTAGGCGATGGGTGGGGGCTAGAGAGATTTAACTAAGTTTTGGTAAACGTTTAATTACCTAAGTCAATTTTTGAACATAGTAATATTCTTTGACGATATGTAGGGTATAAAAGCGAAGACAGCAATATCAAAAATTAAAAAAATATTTCGAATGCAGTCACCGAGGATTAGTTATTTAAATGTACTGAATTCTAGATTTTATGTATATATCTCTTACAAAATCTTGTTTCCTATACATTATAAATTAGTAACTAGTACATTATAAATTAGTAATTCTCGAAAACTGCATTTTTTTTTAGATATTGCTGCCTTTGCTTTTATACCCCACATAATATGATGGTTGTATATTTCATTCCACAGCCTAGCTGACTGCACTTCAAATAAGAATTCAGTACTAAGAATGGGGATTGCTAGGGAAGTGAAAAGAGTGAAAGGCCGTAATTATATAAATGTTGAATTTAGATTTAGGATACTGAAGTGTGTAAGGATTGCAAAGGATATTATAAAGTAAAGATAAAATGCGTATGCTTTGGCATTGTCGGATCGTAGGCCAATGGGAAAAGATGAGATATGATCGCTATGACATTATAAAATAATAACATTCCTATAAAAACCCTTTATATTTCAAAAACTAAAAATACATCTGACAGTATATAAATAAAAGGAGTAAGATAGGTAGAGATCTGAATAAAAAAATTAACTGAATATAAACTGTTTTCGAAAAACCTGACTGAGCGGCGAAGCTTCTCCGTTTTCCCCATTCGCTTTGTCACTGACTGCTTCCCCCAGTAGCAGTCAGAAAGACAGATATGTTTTTTAAGGGCTCGAAACAAACCAAAATAGATGGCGCTGCTATCCGAGACGTTTATCGTCAGCTGGGAGATAAGGACCTTAGAGATTCTCTAAACAATGCTGACACGATCGATTCGTCTTCATAAAACGAGAACGGGGACGCTTCATAAATCGCTAACGGGAATAATGCAAAGCGAAATGAGATTACGGGCACATAATGCGGCTATTGTGAATCCAGCCGGTACCAGAATGACGAATGATAAAATAAAATTCAAAAAACTTTACTTGAATTTATTAACACTACTCGAATATAATCTGAAGTTATAAAGTAGAGATATAATAGAGTTTTATATTTTTAATTTTACTTATGATCATTATGTAACCCTACATAATTGAGGTCGATTCTATCAATAGTAAGACAAACATTTTTATCTTATTTTAATTTGCAGTAAATTAAGCACACTTCTTAAGTTTAGAAAAAAGATCTGTCATCTTACATGCCTTTTTCTATCTGCCACTGACGAGAAAATATATTTGGGCTTGGGGTCTTTATTTATCTTTGGTTAATAAAACATTACTTAAAGTTAATAAAAAAGTAAAGAATGTACGTTCAGTGAAAAATGCAAAAAACTATGAATTCTTCTTAACTACACAATTTTAAAGGAGAACTTATAACAGATTAATAAATTTGCGAACTGTGCGAACCTAAGCAATGCGATTTTAATGTGATTTAATTTAATTAATTAATGTTTTATTAATTTCCTTCGTTCCATTTGCCTTCTACAGCCACGATCCTGCCACAAAATTTTTCGCACAGTTAATTTTTAAAGATCTTTAAGTAGTATTAGTTATTTTATCAAAAATAAATTTTTGCCTCGTTTTGTGTGTTGGATTCTCTGAAATTACCTTATTAAATAATCAAAAGAAAAATTATTTTCTCGGAAAAAAGTATGGCTCAAACAAAATATTGGTAGTTTATTTATGTTCGCAACAAATAGAAAAGTTTGCGTATTTGAAAGTATATTTGGTAGAGACGAAACGTCTGAGAGAGCTATCGAAAAGAGTGTGATTGCAGGAAACGATGCTTTGAATGTATAAATCGCTAATGTTAGTCGAAGTAAGATCTACATAATTTAGCAGCAAAAATAACCCTGATGTAAGCTGACAAAAGGGGACTGGAAGTTGACTGAATACAATGGAAGTAATATCACTCGGGCATGCATGAGGTGAATTTATGTACAATACACTTACATACAAATAAATTAAGAACTATCCTAAACTTTTCAAAGGATAATTAATAAGATGAATAATTGATGGTTTGTGTGATTTAATCTTATGGGATGAATGATTGGAGAGGTAGTAAAAAGATATACGAGGATTGACAAAAAAATACACGAAATAAAGGTATAAGTCCAATTACCACAATTTTTTTATGTTGGTACACGTATCTGTTTGTCTTATAATCTTATAATCGATATTTCACCCGCTTCCAAATGTTTAATCTAGCTGAAATTTTGCACACAAACACACGTATTCTCGATGACAGTAAGTGAATCAATTATCAGATTCACTAATATTAATCAATTAATCCATCATAATTAATTAATTAAAGTTTTATATGGGAAGTTAGTAAATGATTTTTTACGCTAGGTAATATTAAGACTAAAAAGTAGAAAATTATATTACATGAAAATAATTTTTTTTAATCAAGTGTTATAAAAAGTAAAAATAAATATTTGTCCAAAAACTCTTAATAAAGGCGCGGGCGCTTTTTTTTCATATAATATAATTTAACTTATGAAAAAAAATGGAACAATGATTGAAAATTTTCCAGCTGTTATGATGCGTAAGTCTCCATTTTATTTATATTTCCGAAGATGAAAAAAAAACATGAAAAGACGACGTTTTGCCAACACTGAAAAGATGAAGACAAAATCGCTGAAGGAGATAAACGCCCTACCGATAATTGTGTTCCAGAAGTGCTTTGAAGATTAAAGAAAGCATAAGCACAAGTGTAATTATGAAAGTATGGATGAGAGGATATAAGAGCGTGGATGAGGCAAGGTTTGTGTATCAGTCAGGCATTTTATCCTGTTTGCCTATCCTCGTGTTGACTTGTGTGCAAATAAGTAAGCGAGGAAAAATCCAATGGAATATTTTCAATGTTACCTTCAGCAGTGAGTTATTTAGGGTATCCTGTATTTATTTTCCAATTTCCGCCTACCTTACAGTATCCTGTAAGCTTTTAGATCTTAAATAAGATGAATTTGTAAATTGAAAATCAGGAAGTCGAGGAATTTCACAAAATTTACTAACATTATTAATTGAACCTTTTCGCGGGAATTCCGTTGATTTTTTTTTCTTTTATCGGATAATTTAATTGTCAGGAAAATAAATTCTTTTTTGTATTTTTAAAAAGTCTTAATATTAAAATCAACACATTTGAAATTACAAAATTATAATCATGTACATCTTAATTAATATATAACTAGCCGTAAACTCGTGAAAAACCACGGGACATAATAATAATTAATAACAACTCTTGCGTGCAACCCGAGCCGCGCGCTGATTAACGTGTCAGTCTCGAGTCTCATTAGTGGCTAGTCATCATCAGTGATTTTTTTGTAATTCAAACCTAATTCCAGCGAGTTACGAATATACAGACATTGGAAATTACGATACATGATACTAATAATCATACCCAACATGGGTAAATAGTGTTAATTAATTTAGAAATAATACATTCATGTAAAAATACATGTATCTAAGCGAATTACACTCCCATTTACCTGGTGAATAATACTATGATTGTGACGTGCAGTGGTATTTATACACTAGTACTGACGAAAAAACAGGTACATCTGGAAACCAGTAGACTAAAAATCTCCGTAAGTGGTTAAATATCGTTACCGGTTTCTCCTTAACGAACATTTTACCGTTAAATTATTTGATTTAACTTTGTTAATACATATTTTAATACATGTCTTTGTTCATACTGATATAAACTTTATAATTATCTTTACTTAATTTGGGATATGTTTAGCAAAAATATGAATTTTCAAACATTCTATCACAGAGTATAAAATTGTAAACAGGTAAACAAAACCCCGTTTTTATGAGAAGGGATTGGGTCAGAGCAGAAGTATGCCCCCCTTGCGTCTATTTAAAGCACATTTTACATGTGCATTATTCTTGCACAATAAAATCTCCTAGCAAACAAAAAAAAACATCAATACAACAATTATTTTAAAAGATACTGTTTTATAAATTTCATATGTATGTTTGTATATGTATGTATACATTTGTAAATGATCATGCATGCTGATATATATTTACATACATAACGTACACTGTTATCTAGATATGTATAAGATTTTAGTTTTTTTGTAATATGTGTAAACCGTAGAATTAAATGAATAAATAAAAATTAAAAAAACGAGCGCATATGAATGTATAATATTTAACATCTCACAATAAAACATTTCAATTGAGCAGCGACAGAAATTAACCCCAAAATATAAAAAAGCTAAATATGGAAATATTTTTCGAATAATTATTAATTATTACTCACTTGCATTTATGATGTGCACTTTTTTCAGACACTTATTATTTAAAATTCACTTATAAATACATTTATATTAATATATATTAATATATATATTTATTAATAAGTAAATACATATAAAAAAAATGTATGTGCTTTTTTAAATATTGTATTTTGCCGCACTGTGAACTGTCATTAAAAAAAATTGGCGATGAAACAGTGTACTTTTATAATGTTTAAGAATTTGTTCATTAGAAAAATATTCAATCCGGATTGATTTAAAAATGGAATAAAATTGTTATCAAACAAAAAGAGAATACATATAAGGTCGAAAATTTTTCACTGTAACAGAGGGCCGTGGCGAAGTTGAATATCGCGCCGTCCCCGGATATAGAAAGGAAGTCCGTTGTTTCGAATCCCGGTAGCAGTTAAAATATTTTTTCGTTAATTTGATTTTTCTGTAGGCATGTTTTTTATAATTGATAAATAAAAAATTGTTTACGATTCACAGAACTTCGTTCTGAAATTGCCACTTCACAATAATAATGTGTTTTCTATAGTATCACATACATGTATTATTAATACAGTACTAATCTCTCGGAAAATGGGTTATTACCATTTGACGGCCAACTCGCCACGCGCGCGCTCATTGATCAAATTAAATAGCGCGCGCTTCCCAGGCGTCTAGTTTCCTATTATGCATTCCCGTCCTTTTCCATAGATTGAAAGCGAGAGGAAAGATGTTACATATCAATAAATAAGTCTATAACTAACTTTTTGTTATAATTAATTTAGACTTTACTTTTTGTAAGTAAATGAATGCTTTCATTTGAAATTCAAAACATTGTATAAAAATGTCGCGGTCATCTAACAATGGCAGCTTTCACCCCCCCCCCCCCCGCCGCAAGGGGATGCTGGAGGCTGTATAAAGAAACCAAATCACACAGAGATAGTTCATCCCGTGCAAATCCCCGACTCCGGGCAAATGGATCGACACAAAATGGACGAGAGCTTTAAGTGTTTGAAGCGAACAACAATTGCGACTCTCCCGATTCCCGTATATTCCCGGATTTTGTGCTTTTGCCAGGATTCCGGCCAGTGGCGGCCGATGCCCGTAAACTGTGGTGCAAATGAGTTGTCTAAAAAAGTGTCACGAGTGTTTTGATTTATTTATTTAAAACTTTCACGCAACAACAGGCTACAAAGCGTCATTGCTGTAGCATATAAAATGCATCACAAAATACCTAGGATTGAGCATAATTTTAAATAAATTATTTTAAACAATTATAATTAATGAAATTTAAAATGAATTAAATTTTAATTTTAGGGCTTCATAAAAAATATCTAATAACTCCAAAAGGGAAGGGATAACTTAATTTTTATAAATAAGTCGATTATACGTGATGTATCCACTGTGTCCTTGCAAGCCGACACAGCTGTCACACTAAAAATAGTAAACCCGCAGAACTTAATAATAATATTTATTAAAATTTAATCTATTTTAAATTTTACTAATAATAATATTTATTTAAATTTAATTCATTTTAAATTTCATTACTAATATTTATTAGAATTTAATTTATTTTAAATTTCGCATAAAATAAATATGGAGTTCTACAAATTAAAATTAAACACAAAAACCATAAATAAAAAATTACGTAGATGTATTTTGACTTCACCGGAGATCAAACTAGTTGTCCCTGTATATATGAGAAGTCACTTGCATTTACTACGAGAGCAGCTAAAAGTCTTTTTTTAGACCTTTTTTAATGTTGTATTTTATAAAATTGGATGGAGTTTTATTAAATATCTTCATTTTATTAAAGAACAATGTTTTAATGTCCATTAACCATTATCCAGCTACCATTGGTATGAATTGTTACCATATTGAAATTTATTATGTTTTTTTTTTTTTTTTAAAAATAGAGATGCGAACACGGAATACGTGTCACATCAATATTCTTACTATTTTCAAACTGAGCTAAACGCTCGTGCTATGAAAATAGAACTAACTTGCTAGTCTGGGCTGAGATTCGAACCCGCGACCTTTGGATCACGAGGCGAGTGTCCCAACCACAAGACCAACAAGCTACTCATATTTGATATATCATATCACATTTGAAGTCATACTTCTTAACGCACATCACGGAGTGAAATTAAAATAAAAAAATGGATATAATGGAAGTTTTCACACCATAAAGTTAGCCGTCAAATATTGTGAAGTGTGTATATTTCATATATCAGTTACTTATAAGAGACCCAGACTGCGAACGTAAAAGGGGCAGGGTGAAAAGTGGATGAGAATTCCATCCAGCTATGTTTCAACGCAAGATATACAACAGCATGCGATTTATTTATGTACGCCAAGGAAGTTTACTTCTAACACGCGTACACAAATACTCGCACCCGTTTTTAATGAAATCACATAAATTTTATAAATAAACGTGTGATTTTTCAGTTTTACGATAATTAAAACAAATAAAAAAATTCCAGGTATTGTGATAATAAAATTGTTTTAACGTTTCTAAGAGATTTATCAAATTTGTGATAGTAAGTAAGCACAATGCAGTAGGCCCCTATACTTTGATATTTTTTCTGAGATTTGGTATATATTTCGCTGAGTCGCGAATATATTGTAAAGCGATTGAATTATTTAAAATGTGATTATGTTTTATAGGGTTTTGGTGGCTGAGCGCCTTGTTACATGACGCGCCACTGGTTCCGGGGCAGTTTTGGCGAAAGTCGGCCAAGTGGATTGACCGATCGACTACCCAGCGAAGCGTCTTTTGATAAGTGCTTGCCTAAGTTACTCTGAACACAATTCAAGTTCGGAGAATACATTGGATATTTACGACTCTTGTTAGATATGGAAAATATCGAGGATTTTTATTTCTTTTTATTGGATTTTCTCTGTTTGAATATTTTGGTGATTTCGCATTTATGGACTTATCTCAGCAGTTTTATTACTCGATTTGTTTGATAGTCAAATATTTATCGTTTCTGTTTCTTAAAAAAATCCTTCGCTGAGTGACTGCCAGATTATGTTTTGTTATTCGTTATTGGTTTCTGGAAACATAACCCATAAACTGTAGGTTTAAATATATTTCTAGGTAAATACATTTTAATTTATATACTTTCTCGAAGATGGGTATAAAAACAAAGGCAGCAATATCCGACTGTGGTGTTTCTGAGATAAATACAAAAAATCTATCACACCTCAAGGAAATATTTCTGACATCTATGAAACCTACATCTTATTGAAAATAAGTTTTTGAAAACGACTGCCACTGTAAAAATAAATATTTAACTTTGCTTGTATGAATATTGCTTGTGTTTGCTACCAAATGGTGGACCTTGCTGTCTTTGCTAAGAAGTTTCAGTCAAAAATCGACATTAATTCTCACATTAGTATAAAATGGCAATTTTGTGGTGAATTGTTAGGCTCAACTTAAATAAATGAAAAAATAAAAACCCACAATTATTTTAAAAAGTATGCTTGCTTAGATATTGTAAAATAATTTTATAGTAACATCTGATGCCCTATGCCAAACCTATAAAGCTTATTTCATAAATAAATGCCACCCTTCGACTTAATAATATATAAAACATAGGGGCAAATAAAAAAACCAACTGTAAGAACCACCATGGCACAGCATTACTGTACATTCTTGGAAGTTAAATGGGTGTTTTTATTGAACAAAAAAATATATTTTTGTCAGGAAACTATTTTTTTTTTAAATTTTCAAAATACGAGCATTTAAGGGAGGAAGTCAAAACCTTAAATTCTGACAGCGACGTATTTTAACATTTTAATAAC
Organism: Agrypnia vestita; assembly: GCA_016648135.1. Taxonomy (NCBI): domain Eukaryota; kingdom Metazoa; phylum Arthropoda; class Insecta; order Trichoptera; family Phryganeidae; genus Agrypnia; species Agrypnia vestita. Next base: position 23,131 of record JADDOH010023820.1, on the reverse strand, counting down.
TTCTTCTTCCAATGTAGCAAATTTATTTTGTGGTAACATAATTATAATTAATATAAATTAACATTGTTTAAACCACTTATTTATTGAAAAAAATCAACATGTTTCAAAGCCAATGGCTTCTTCATCAGGAAAACAAAAATAATATTTAAAAATCGAAGTATAGATCAAAATATTAAAAAGTTATATATGGAAAATAATAATATAAAGTACCTAATTAATATGAAAATAAATTTAAAAGATAACTATTTGCAAAAAGGACCTGATTATTTATGACATTCAATTTACTATTTACACTCTTTCTTATTTCCAAAATTTCTAATTTATCAAATTGTGATTCTGTATAATTTGTATGTAAAATTTGTAAACGCTTATCAATATCAAAAGAATGACCCGTAGCCAAAAGATGGTTAGGAAATTCAGAATAATTATTACTATTTAAACACCTTAAATGTTCTTTAATTCTAATTTCAAAATTTCTCCACGTTTTTCATAAATAAAAATAATCACAATCATTACAAATTAATTTATAAACACCCGATTTTTTTAAAAAATTATCCTTATCTTTATTATTAAATATGTATTTTTTAAATTAATTATTAGTAAAAAAAGCTGGTTGAATAACATTTGAAATATTTTTAACTATTGAATTAGAAATTTCATTATTTATAAATATAATATTCCTCCAATGTTTATCAGAATCACAAATTGAAGGGTAAACAAAAGATTTAAAAAAAATTTTCTTATACTTTTTATTTAACATAATATCAATTAATTTTTTATCATAACCATTATTAAACGCGATAATATGTTTATTACCAACTATTTACACTCTCATATATATATATATATATATATATATTAGGTCCTTACATATGAAATTGGCGTTTTGCCGTACTGGCAAATTTGATCTCAAATATCTTCTCTTTGGTTAGGAATTCCATATCCAAATTTATACAGCTATTTACTCATGTATTTGTGTTTTGAAAATTATAATTCATTTGTTTTTTCCTCAATTGTTTTTTTCTTTGCGTCACTCAGTTTACAAAATGAAAAACTTGAAATATCGCGTTATTTACGAGTACGAGTTCCACCGTGGCACCAGTGCTGCAGAAACGGCTCGAAGGATTAATGATGTGTATGGCGACGGTGCAGCAAAAGAAAACACAGTGCGTTTTTGGTTCCAACGTTTTCGTTCTGGAAATTTCGACCTGCAGAACAAGCCCCGTGGACGGCCGGAGACCAAAGTTGATAATGAAGAATTGAAGGCTATTGTGGAAGCGGATCCATCGCAAACCACATCCGAGTTAGCTGCAGGCTGCGGTGTTAGTGATAAAACTGTTTTAATCCACTTGAAGCAAATTGGTAAGGTGAAAAAGCTTGAAAGGTGGGTACCTCACGAATTGAGTGAAGCAAATCAACAAACGCGCGTTGACTGCTGCGTTGCATTACTCAACCGGCACAATAATGAAGGGATTTTAAATTGAATCTACGAACGATTACGGCAGATGTCTATTGTCAGCAACTGCAAACCATGATGGAAAAGCTAGCTGCTAAACAACCGAGGCTGGTTAATCGCTCTAGGCCACTGCTGCTTCATGATAACGCTAGACCACACACTGCACAACAGACGGCTACCAAATTAGAGGAGCTTCAATTGGAATGTCTAAGACATCCACCGTACTCTCCGGACCTTGCCCCAACAGATTACCATTTTTTTCGAAATTTGGATAACTTCTTGCAAAGGAAAAAATTCAACTCCGATGGGTCAGTCCAAACCGCCTTCAAAGATTTTATTGATTCCCGTCCGAAAGGTTTACTTAGTAAAGGGATCGATGAACTACCTATGAGATGGCAAAAGTGCATAGATAGCAATGGTACATACTTTGATTAAATAAATATATTATAATAAAAAAAAATCGGCTTTATGTTCCTCCCATACTAAACGCCAATTTCATATGTAAGGACCTAATATATTTATCATTTTCTTATATCTGTTAATATTTCCCAATAAACAAATAAATATCATGTTGTACAAAATAAAAAATAAATAAAAAAATTCATTCCCATTGAAAAACATCCACTAAATTTCCATACAAATTAGTTTAAAAAATCCGGAAATAATAAACGTGTACAATTCCCTTTTTATTGTCAACATTTTTATCGGTCGTAAAATGTTTAAAGTTAGTTGCTCAGCGCTTCAAATTTGTCGCGTCCCGGGCGCTTGAACTTTCTTTACAATTCCCGGCGAGATATGATCTCGAGGACGCCGCCATTCAGGCCCTCGGGCCGGTAAACATCGCGGTCAGCGCAGCCTCCGTCTTCCATCACCCGATGTGATCTGCTCTCCGGGGAAGTGTTTACCCGCAAACACGGCGGCGGTGTGTCGTAACAATAAATATTTGCCACATTTATGAAAGGGGTGGAAAAATTTTGCGGCGAAATTAACCCCCCCTAAGGGTGGGGGAGAATAAATAACGATCAATCAATCACGACACCGCTCTGGTGTCATCGGCAAACCGCTTGCAGCGGCTTCAAAATATTCTCTTAAATGTTTACACCACCGTGAGGCATCGTTTTATTAACATTGTTTATGGTATACGTTACAAATTATTTTGAAATTTTCAAAACGGTGGGGTTGTATGCTACCCCGCAAAGGTCACTTTACGTGACGAGCGCTGATGGTGGAGATACGCGTGTCTCATAATGTTAAATAATATGTGGGGTTTAAAAGCAAAGGCAGCTATTTTCAAAAAAAAAAAATAACATTTTTAATGTTTATTTTGAGAGTTACAAATTAAAAATGTACCGAATTCTAGATTTTATGTATATATCTCTTCGAAAATCACGTTTGCTATAAATTTATAGTCTATTTCCTACAAAATCTTGAATTCAGTACATTATAATTATTAATTCTCGATGACTGTATTAATTTTATTTTTGGATGTTGTTGCCTTTGCTTTTGTACCCCACATATAATGTCAATGACGAAGCATATCTATTTTTATTATTCTTTTAAATTAATTCTTTTAAACATCTTATGCCTCAATTTAAAAAAAGTCTTACGCCATATCATATATATCGTTATTTAATAAAAATTTTCCAAAATTTTCACGAAATCGGCCCAATGGTTTTTGAGATATTTTTTACACTTGTTTGAAAAGGAAAGTTTAGAGAAAAACGCAAAATAGTTTGAAAGGTCACGTTTACTTCACATTGGTATAACTTTAAAAAATTTAAGTGAGTGATGACTCGAATTATTCTTAAAGCTATAAGATAAGATAAAGTAACAAAAACGATTTTTTTTCGATGTCAATGAGTTATAACCCCTTAATTTGGTCTTGCATTTTCTGTAATAATGTTAAATGATTTTATAAAGTTTAAGGTTTGAGTGAACCACTTGGAATGACATATTATTGAAAGAGAAGCTCCACCTCGATTTTCTCTCATTATAAAATAAAATTTATTAAAGCATATCAGCAATTTAGAAAATGTTTGAATTCCTAAATATAATTTTCAAGACTTACAAAAGATCTGCACTCAAATAGAATTTATACTAAATTAAATATGTGCCTCGTAAAAAATAGATATAAAATTATTATTATCATATGTTTCAGATTTAAAAACATACATCGTAAGTAAGCGTTTCATAATTTTTTCATAATTTGTCGCATGGGTATTCTTACTTCAAATTTTTTCAAATTCAAATTTAACAATTATTTCAATAGATTAGATCTAACACAACTAATTTTCTATTACATTTTTTTCTTGGAGCACTAGGCAAAGTTTTGTCACGGGTCGTAGTGGCTGCGGGACCACTGTGAAAATTATTAATTAATTTTTTCAATTGATTCAGCAACATTGTAGATTGACATTTTTAAAAATATTGATTGTATTATTTTATGAATCTACTTATATTATTTGTTTAATTACACATACATGTTTAGAAAATACCTTTCCATCGTCAGGGTGTTATATATATGTCAAAATATCAAAATGAATAATGTCCTTAGTTTTTTGTTTTTCTAAATAGTTAGAAAATTTATTTTTAAATTTTATTGCTTAAGTTCTTGATTACTCGCAATTATTGGAAAAAAATAACAATAATTATAAAAAAAATTACAATAGTAAAAATTAATTAAAAAATTATATATTTAATTATAATTATAAAAATTGTAATAAAATTATATATTTAATTATAATTATAAACATTATAATAAAATCATAATGATGATTGCGAGTAATCAAGAACTTCAGCAATAATATTTTAAAATAAATCTTCAAATAATTTAGAATAATAAAAAACAAAAGACATTATTCAATTTGATATTTTGACATACGTATAACACATGTAGATGTAATTAATCAAATAATATATTTAGAGTTATATAAATAATACAATCAGTATTTTTATTAATTAATTATTCAATTTACTAAGTCACTTAACACGAATTAAACTTAACACTCTTCTTTAATCTACACTATCTCGCATTATAAATATTACTAAATAAAAACTTTATTATAATTATAATTAATAAAAATTAACTTTGTTTTCGCCACCTTTTTAATTGAAAAATATCAACATGTTTCAAAGCCCATGGCCCCTTCATCAGGATACAATTATCTCAATAAAATTATTACACTTGTTTATTTCGTCACTTCAAGCAATTATTTCGTTTAATTTATTGTTTCAATTATCTCACGACTGACCACCCAGGGCTTCTCGCGACTCACAGCCAACTTCGCGCCGAACTTCTCTAGTGCCGCGGTGTAATTCCGTATATAGTATATATATATTATGACGTGGAGTTCAGCTCCTCATGATTTGAGCCCCTCGTCATCACCAGCTAGTTCAATCCGAGTAGAATGGCACTAACCTTACTCCTCTTTTACAATCTCAGGGTCCTTTCGGTGATCTGCGCACTGAACTCTCTCTCTCTCTCGAGCCGCTTCAGGTGCCTCTCATATTAACAAGTTCAAGTTGCAACAGATTAACAAAGATGGGTTTACATAACAAGACATTTTGTGCATTCAACATAAGCATTTATTCAATAAACTACTGACAATTTTCTGTGCCCTGAAACGGCGACAACAGGCAAATTCAAAGATATTCTAAATTCGGTTCATTGAAATTTTATATTCTAATTTAAAATAAATTGCCCTCTCCGCGACATCGTCGCTGACGGCCGCGATACAAGGGAGAAAGCAGCTTAAACTATATTTTCAAAACTCTACAGGCGGTAGCGCCAGCGCAGGTGTCGCGGACGGGAAATCATCAGGTCAGAATTTACATTCACATAGGATGAGACACAATTAACACGAACAACAACGCCTCCCCATGACGCTCCACATGTCCTTATTAATAGGTCACAGATGCTCTTCCAAACCCCGTGCTTCACAAAACTTTACGTCGCCGTGGCGCTGAACGGTATGATGGGTACTTGAAATATAGTATGAGATCAGATAATACCAGGTCTTTCGGCGTAAGAACGAAACTGTTCCGACAATGCTTATCTCCTGCATCACGCCACGATGTACTACATCAGGTCAGGGTGAGACCGGCATCCCCTGGGTCCATGGAAGCTGACTCCTACGCTGCCAGGTGGTCCCCTGCCCTTGTGCTGGACCTCGAGCTCTCAGTAGGCCGCATGCTTGACATCCGAAGACGGTTTCACCTTGTGACCCCATGGTAGGAACCCTCTCAAAGGGTGCGTAGTTTTCACATCCCGTGGAGTAGAGTGTCAAAGCCCGAATGACGCCATCTTGTTATGAATTGACCGATAATGTCGATAAGCTCGCAAATGAACGGGATTCTGAAAAGCGCGCACAGTACCTACGTGGACTCGAATAATTTTATCAGCAATTATGCGTGGTGATTTAAATATTTCATTTTGTTTTACTGTTCCGCGAAGGAGTGTGACGAACATAATTTATTATGTCACAATATATAAAACTGGTCTATCGAACTTTCTAGATTATTCCAGTGTTTAAGGGAAGATTCTTGTCGCTTCTAGACCTTTCCAGAAGTTCCTCGATTGTTGTAGCTAATTCCAGAGTGTGGTTGTGTGTTCCAGAATATAGTGGAAGATCCTAGAGATTTCAATATTATTTTGGTCATTGACGTATTACGAGGATTCTGAACGTAATCCCTTTTGCCATTTCGTTTCAGTGTCTCGATTGCTTGCGAGAATTTCAATAAAAAACACATCTACAATTCATCAAAATTCTCCACTGACTGGAAAATAAGAACAAACTTTTAATTATCACATATTTCTTCTGTTTTACTAACCAGTTTTAAGCAATCACTGTCTGATGATTTCAATAGTCTGTAATTTATGTTATTATTGTAATTATTCGTTTTACATTAATCTATTCCCTTCATTACTTGAGTTTATTTTTAATCGTTGTAAAGGATTCAAATTTGTTATATTCTACATTATACATATGTAAGGTATAGAAGCAAATGCAGCAATATCCAAAAAAAAAATTTGCACTCTTCGAGGATTATCTACTAATTTATAATGTACTGAATTCAAAATTTTATACGAAAAATTTTACTATTAATTAATGCCCATAAATTTATTGGAAACATGGTTTTGGAAGAGAGGGATACATAAAACATAGAGTTCATTATTTATTATACGTATTAAATATTAGCACTCACCTTATCATCTCTTTATACTAGGTATTCGAGTTTTAGATTTAATTTGTATCAAATTCTTTTGTTATCATTTTTAGCTATCTACTTAAAAATTACTTCTTTATCTGTTTTATTTTAATGGTAAAACGTACCGTATTAAAAATTAAATGTATAAATAAATAGTCGAAGAAGATAATAGTGGTGCTTAAAACACTTCAATTTTATTTTATCAGAACTTTTTTCTCGCTTATTTCTTCCTTTTGTATGTTCTGTTGGAATTTTCAAATCAATACAACGTTTCAATATGTATACTGTAAATGAAATTTTCGCCAATCGACGTAATTTTTCAAAATTTATTAAATATTTGATATCAATTTTACAAGTAATAGTCGAGAAATTAAACTATTTTTCAGTATCTAAATCAGAACAAATGCTCACACATAAAGAACATATTGAAAAATACGTTCAGAAAGAACATATTTTTCAATATGTTCTTTCAAAATGTTAACATTTTGAAAGAACATATTTTTCCATATGTTCTTTCAAAATGTTAACATTTTTTTTTTTCAGTTTGGTATCCTTAATTTTGTTTTAAAGTATAAGTTAGCTAAGGATTCAATTCGTGTCGTCTGCAAATGATTTTAATTTTAACGTGGGTATTCTGAGGGCTTTGTTAAGTTAAAAAATAGGTAATTTTTTTCTTCTGTATAGTTTTTTGGTGGGTTAGTGTTGGTGTTTAGGGGATGATGCCCACCCGTCTAGAGGCATCTTCTAGTGTCGGCGTATGACATGTATAGTATGAGTGTCATGAGATATGTTTGAGAAGAATCAGAGCATATCAGGATGAATGGATACAGGGCGCATGTAATAGTCACTTTTAACTGTGGTATTTATTGGTAACAATTTACTGATGTAGAATAGAGTACAGAAGTATAACTTTATTTTGTTACGGCGAAAGGCGAAAGAGGTAGCTGTACGGAGCCGGCTCCGTACTGACTGGACGACTCCGACTGGAGTCGCGGCGGCTCTAGACTATCACAGTTTCTGTAAAATAAATTATGTGTTTGTTTTACGAATATGTACGCTTAAGAACTCATTTCAGGCCCGTTTGAAAGAGGCGCAACTTGGACTTTCTCAAAATTGATCTCATTTAGTAATAATTAATTAAGTCTTGCGACCTTATTTGTAATTCGTGTAAGGTATACTTTCACTCTATAGGTACGCCTATTATATTATACAAATTAAATATATATATTATCTGATTATGAATTAACCACAGTTTGGGATAATCCTACAAAGTTGTAATGTTTTCAATTTCAAAAACGTATTTTAACCGGAGACATTAACTGTCAAACTAAAAATAACTTTGAATTAATTTAGCTTGGGTTTTATGTTTTGACATCATCCGGTCGTTCCGTAATTTTTCAGATTCAAAATAAAATATAAAAATTAATATTCTTCTTTAGGCGTGTTTTGGGTGAAATTTCAGGATGCAATAAAGTGTGCGCGCATCATGCGACGGAAGTTTTCACACCATGAAGTTATTTGATCTATCTTTCGAAATACTACTGTTGATTTGTAATCTCGGTATCCGACGTCAATTTCTTCGCTGATGTAGAAAAGTAATCTGTAATCTGCGGACATCTCATTAGTTGTCAGTGCTTACGGCTAGTTCGTTTCGCGCTTACTCACTTTCAAATAGCTCCGCAGTACTTGAGAAGAGAGAAGTGATGCGCTGTTTTTTTTATCTGTGCCACAGAAGTATAACTTTTAACACGCGTACATAGTTTTTAAACATTTAAAATTAAACAAGATCTCATATTTTTTCATTTAAATCATTATTTTTCGTAAAGAAGCGACAAGTTATTTATTTTACATTTTTGTAAATACGGATTTACTAATTACTTCCATGTATATCCGTGATTTGGGATCTTAAACAAAAAATACGATTTGACGGAAATTTTGTTTTCATGGTTTACAAAATGATACTTTACAGACCATCTCTCTAAATCGTTGTTGTTAATTTAAGAATTGTTTTTCAAACCGTTGTTCTATGAGGAAGATATGAGTTGTTTTTTTTTAATATTTCCCCTTAAATATCTTCTGTGTGCCTACATATATCAAATTTTCTCATACAACATCTGAATATGAAAATTAAATTCCCATAATAGCCACGTAGTCACCCATGTCAACCGTGACGTAAGTTTATTTAAATCACTTTAGTCTTCTTGTTTAAGCTAACACGAGCGAAAATTCAATCAGGCTGATGAGCCAATTGTTCTATTGGAAATGTAACAGACATCTACTTGTGTTCTTTGGTTTTAAAAATGAGCGATGAAAATTTAAAGCAGTCAAAAAAGCGGTTACCGAATTAGATCATTCTGCATTTCGATCTGATTTACTCCGTTATTATTCGATTAATTCTGGCATCCATCTAGCGGTGGCATTGCAAAGTAATTTCAACTACCGTAGCAAAAAAGTGGATTGCTCTATGGACATAAATAAAAATTAATCAATTAATAAAAATAAGAACTACATATAAGGTCGACATATTCACGGAAACATAGAGGGTTGCTATAGCTTAGAGCACCAGCCCCGGAAAGAAGGTGACCTGGGTTCGAATCCCAGTAGTAACCTAATATTTTTTCGTTAATTAGATTTTTCTGTATATCTTTCTAATTGATTAATTAATTTGATTTAAAAATTTCACAGAACTTTGTTCTGAAAAATTACAACTTCACAAATATGACTGTGTTCATGAGTATATATAATGATGAGACCACTGGGAGAAGTGTTTGAACTTTGAACGAGACAAGAGTAAGTGTAGTGCGTATAAATAAGTGTACTTCTACCGAAAAAAGGTTTGACTCATTTTGAACGCAAAATAAATGTCAGTCTATAGCACACAAGAAAAATACTTTGAGGGTGATACTAGCCACTTTTTATTCTCTTTATTTTAACTCGTAGCGTCCGGTTGTTTGTTTGTTTAACGCTAAAACTTTGGATCGATTTTTAACCCTTTTCTCGTGATCCAATTGAGCTGAAACTTTGCAAGCACACTCGTGGCAACGATCAAAATGATCTGTAAAATTTTGGTTAAAAAAATAATAATTATAGTATAATTATGAATTTTTAGAAATTTTAATGGTTTTTTATAGTTGCATTATGGGAATTAAAATGTCATTTCGCTTTTATGAAACCATAACAACTGTTTCTTTCGAATAGATTTAAAGAATTAATGTGTTTCATACCAATGCAATGCAAGTGTTCTGCGAAGTATGTTTTCTGTTCCCCTCTTCCCCTTCTCTACCCTCTCTCATCGCATTGCGACAGGTCGATCGGTGGACTTGGTTGAAACGGTTAAATTTTACGCGTGCTAGTAGAGTGACAGTTCCTAACTCGATTTTTCGTATCTCTGATGATACAGTTGTGCCTGTGTGTAAGTGTAAAAACAAAAACGTAAAAAATAGTGCAAAAAAAAATACAGAAATACATAGGAGCTTTCCGATGATCGGGCGTCGGATAAGATCGGAGGGTCCTTAAGTATGCATAAATTACACCATATGTGCTTTGAATTTTTACTTAATACACGTTGAGAAATGGCTCGACACAATGCTCAGCGGAAAAAACTAACAATGAAAATACAAATTTTTATTATGCTCCCTCTCTAATTGAAACAGGTTTCGCGCTCGCTTCACGCGTTGGACTCGAAAATTAAACAATATATAAACTAATAAAATTTCGAAAAATATTATTTTTTTTAAACGAAAATTTGTAAGATCATTTTTATCGTCACCACGAGTCTAACTGCAAAGTTTCAGCTCGATTGGATCACGTGAAAAGGGTTCAAAATCGATCCAAAGTTTTTGCGTCAAAGAAACAGACGCCACGAGTTAAAAGAAAGGGAGTAAAAATACAAAAAATTTAATGTAAACACAAAAAAATTTCCAAACGAATGGAAATATCCCATCTTAGTTTTTTTGCAGCTTGTTTGTTTATTTTTGGTTCAACATCACTTGAAAATTTCAAATAGACGGGGGAAAAGTTATTTCAAAAAAGATCAAAGAAATGGCTTAGCATATTTATGGAAAAAAATAGCATGTTTTTCGGATAAGACAACATTAGCAACATATTATTTGTTTTGATGATTGACGTGCTTGTTGGTCTAGTTATGAGACATTCGAGTAATTATTCGGATATATCAGATAGATTTCTCACCGAAACGAAACTGTTTATATGGGAAAGTATGAAATGAAGTCTTTGGGGGTTTACACGGCCTACAACTTGTCATATGGCTGGCTTAATTGATTCACGCATGATCGACCACCAAATCTATCAAATTTAGAATGTTATATACAACTTTCCAAATTTGATAGATTGGATGGTATCTACTTTTCCATATAAATAGCCTCATCTCTGTGAGACATTAATAGTATATTGTCATGGGATTGTGGCTGCGGGAGGCAAATTAAAGGCTTTTTTTTTCATTTTTATTAATTTACCTAAAGTCACTGGACACGAACAAACTGAAGATCTATTCATCAATTGACAATACCTTACTCTAATCACTCCTCTCTATATGCACTCTGTGGTCGTACTTATATCCAAACACCCTTTAGGTACTCGCTGGTATTTTGCTTTTGTCTGTGACTTAACTAATGTCAAAAGTAACGGACTGATAAGTGCATATAATTTACGCCCTTTACCTCCGTGGTTACATGTCCTCCTCCTGATGACGTTTAATAAGAATTCAACGAAACGTCGAGAATTGTCTCTCGGAAAAACATACAGTTCGTATAAAATATCCGCAACCAGTTATATTTAAATAAAAAAATGTCAGTTGACATTAAATAATAATTTATTTAATCAAAGAATATTATGATTGGCAAACTCAATTTGCACATCCTTGTACAAAATTTTAATATTAAACTCCAATAAAAAAAAAGTCAAAATTAAGATTTAAATGAATCATAGTTTTAATTAATGACACAAAAATGGTTTGTATTCCATGACTATTGAATTTTCAATTTAAAACCTAAATTATTACATTGAAAAAATGTCTGGTATAAAATTGTAAGGACTGTCGTCTTCCGATGATGATGCCTTTAAAAAAATGTAGCAATTAATATATAAGAGATTAAATTTTATTTTTGATTGGATGAAACTACCACACGTGACTTATTAGTTTATCTAGATGGCGGTGCACTTCTGACGTCGTACATCGTTAAAAAAAACTGCTTCCAAACTTGCAGAGATTTTGTAAAATTAATGAATAATTATTACATTGTCATCAAGAATACACCTCTCAAACAAATATCAGAGTGATTGCTGATTAAATATTTATTATGCAAAAAAAAATTCAAAACGTATCCTTAAATTTTTTTTATTTAATTGATTGTCATAAAAGGAAAATAGTGACATTTTTTTTTAAATTTGTCTGATTTATTTTTGTAAGTAATAGATGTCTAATTGACGTATTTCTTTTCATTTTCATTGATATTTATGGGTTTTATACGTTATAAGACGAAGAAAGAAAAATATAAGTCTCAATAAATAGTTCTGTTAGATTAGTTATTTAACAAGATACTTTTTTCAAAATAATAATAATAATAAATAATTATACATATCCAAAAATTAATTTTGAGAATTAAAAAAATCGAATTAATGATGATAAAAAAATAAAAAATGTAGATATTATTCAAAAATGACAAATTCGTATATTTTTTCTATAAAATATATAATACAATATCTAAATTATTTTTAAACTTTACACCCAACTTTGTAAAGTAATAACTAAAAAAATATTGTTGTTGAATTAATACGTTGCCTTTTTTCATTCGTTTCCATTAAATTCGAGGCAGTCGACTTAAACATAAAAATAATATAATAGCAAAATATATACATAATTCGAAATACTAGAATTATACGGCTACTAAAAAAATAATTACTTAAAATTTTGAGTAAATATTTCAAACAAAACTTTTAAGATAAGGTATACACTAAGTAAAGAATTTGAGCGTATCTTTGAACATCTATGTAAAACATCAAATAGAAGAAGGCCGTCATAATTTAAAGGATTTTTCGTCCTTAAATTGTTATCAAGATGCTTCACCGGGATGTTCTTTGGATGAAATTAAATCCTGGCTTGCAGCAGCTGAAGATTTATGGGGATGTTCAGGCTAATATTTCATCAGAGTGCTTTCATGTCGATGTAGTCGGGGGAGGAAACGAATTTTTTATTCGTTAAAATTGCTTATTTAAAAATTACCTTCTTATATTAAGGAAATAAAATATTTTCTTTGGGTGGATTTTTAATCTCGTTTATATTATTTTTTAAAATATTAAAAATGTGTATTTTAATTTTTATATTGAGCTTCCGATATACATGAAAATATGCCCGAACAACTGTGATAAATTTGCATTTTTTTGTGTCTCTGACAAGATTATCACGCATGTGATCAATATTGGTGATAGTTTAACAATACTATGGTTGGGGTGTATAGTGTTTAAGATATTAATTTATTTATTTATAGTGTTGTGAATATAGTAGTGTAGTGTTGGTCCTGATAAAGAGACGGGTACATCTCGAAACCGGTAGACTGTAAATCTGGTAGTGGTTTTTACTAAGTTTACCAACATTCTGTTATTATGTCTAACCACAAAGTTAATGCTTTAAATATTAATAATATTGGAAATATCTAATTTTAAAAATTATTCATCGGGTTACATATAATTTAAATACGGATACATCTTATCAAAATGACACAAACTTAATTATACGATTGATTAATAAATTACCAAAGCATTGATGTTTTAAAAATGAAGAAAATTGCTTCAATTTGTGGACTTTTTATGAATGAATGGCCTAGTGAGATGTATTTTTTATTCAATAATATTACAAAGTAAACGATTATCTTAAACTTATAACAATAATTGCAAAATCTGTTAGTTTTCTTTACTTGCAATTTATGTTTTTAGAATAGGTGGAATTGGAGAACGTTACATTGTGTAAAGTAATCACTTAAGCCAACTGCACGAAAACCCTATGAACACCTAAACAGACTTCCATATCTACTTTCCCATCTAAAAAATAGTTTCATCTCTATGAAACATCCATTATATATCTTTTTTTATTAAAATTAAATTTTATTATCTTTTCGAGAAATTATGTTGTTTATTCGATTCACATCGCCGCGAATACTTAACTGTATGTATATCTGTAATCCCTCTACGAAGTTCATGCATAGTCAGAATGAAATAATATTTATACTGAAAAATCTCTAATCATCAGAACCGATATTATTATTTTAATTGAAAAAGCATGATATATTAGATAGACATTATTGAAAACTTTCGTTATTATATAAAATGATACCAAAACCAAAACCCTTTGATATTTTTCTTTGTTTCACTTTTTGTTCTCGGCCAATCCATCAAACGAACGGGACAAGGGTATTACAGCGGAATATTCAGGTATAAGCCACCCTAGTCCCCATTTGGTCAAACAGAACCTATTGTTACGCTTTTGCTGAAGCAGAGGATATAGGCTTTATACAACCAAATCCATCCTTTAAACGATAATAGATACGAAACGATAAAACTATGGATTAAACATGACCTACTATATATAGACAATTCAATTAGTATTATATGCGCGGGCAGTATATTGTAGCACGATATAGATATAGATAAGTCAAAATATAGAAATATTTTGGATCAAGATAAACTATAGATGTTTTACAGAAATGTAGCTATTCTATATGAGAGAGTAGACATGTAAGTCTTTACGGTCTGTCATTGTCTGACGTAAGTGATTTTTTTAAAGCATATAATGTTCACTGATTCCACTCACATTGACCACCATATCTATCAAATTTGGAAAGTTGAATATATGATATTTATGTACCTCTGTTTATTCAATACAAACTAAGATATTGCCGTCTATGGTTGAAATTTACCATTCCCGTAGAACAGTATATAGATATCATCGTGCTCTTGGTAGAGTATGATTACACCACAGGCAAAAAATATCCTATCTTTCCAGTTATAATATAACAGAATTTAGAATATAACAGTTCCCCTCAGTAAAGTTAACTATGAATTTATTGTAACGATTTTAAGAAAAAAATATTTACCTCATAAACATGACAAAAAACAAAAAGACAAACATACTTCTGACAGGTTATCATTGCATCATTGTATTTTCATGTGACTTGAAAGGAAGAAATATCTTAATTCATTTAAGACATTATGCGTGATAAATTATATTGCCCGGTTTAAGATAGTAGGTGTTTATTGCATAGATGTAGCATTGTTATTGGAAGGGAAGCTATTTTTCCTTTGATGAAAAGATTTCTCACCTTGTAATCTCATATTTTCTTCAAAAAGAGCAAAATAATTTTGTAACAGATTGTTAGTTACCTTAGTAAAAACCACTACCAGATTTTAGGTCTACCGGTTTCGAGATGTACTCGTCTCTTCGTCAGGACCAACACTACACTACTATATTCACAACACTATACACCCCATAGTGTTGTGAACATAGTAGTGTGGTGTTGGTTCATGACGAAGGACGAGTACGCTCGAAAAACGGTTAGACCTAAAATCTGTAGTGGGTTTACTAAGTTAACTAACAATTATTATAATGGTAAATAAATTTTGTGTTGACTCGTTAATATTAATTATATATAATATACATGTATATATATATATATATATATTGTGACGTAGCAACCTCTGTTCGTCACACTTCTTCGCGAAACATCTAAAAGTAATGAATTTATCGATCCCCGCACCAAATATCTGCACAAAAATTGATTTTAATCCGCGTAGGTACCGCGAATACTCTATGGGAAAAAATAAATGTCTTTGGTCTGATGTAGATAATTTCACGGCAGTCGCGAACGTCGGGGACGATATTTCAAAATGACATATTCGAAATCTGACACTTCCGCACGCAAGATGTGAGCCTTTCTGTGAACCCTCGTGTTAAGAGGTAAGCTCATTCCGAGAGACGCAATTTGAAGTGGCATAAAGATAACTTGTGAAATTACATGATTGTTTGTTTAATAATGTCTTTCGTACACAGGGTCCTTCCACGCCAGCATTTCGCGCCATGGCAAGATGACGCGTCGTTGGGTGAAAGATGCATCCCTTGCCACGCCTGGGGGGCAGCTGCAGAGATGATGTTCCGGAAGTCATCTGCATCGGCAGCCCAAAGCCTCGGGGCGGGGTTGTTCTCTGGACCCATAAGGGAGTAATCCTGCTTCAGATGCAAGGCCAGTAAAATGAAGACCACGACATGCCTGGTATTCCAAATTTTTTAATCATCAACTTCACGTCACGCCTGGAGCGAGCTGGGAGTTTATCTGGCTCCGAAAATTAAATAGAACGAGTGCATCAGTGTCCGTGCCGTTTTTAAAAGAACATTGCTAACTACATGCGGAAGCGGTGTTTGTGCCAGAAATTGTGACATGTTATCTGAAATCAATGTCACCAAGCGAATGTATTCGCACAGCCTATTGTAGCTTCATTGTTTTTTAATCTGATTTAGAAATTTTGACCTGATGTTAATTGAATCTACAGAATGTGATTGCCGGCGTTTCCGACACCAGCGCTACCGTCACCGCTAGTAGTATAAAAGAATTTAGTTTCGATTGTTCTTTCCATCCTTGTTTAATGCAGCCGCTAGCGATGATGTCGAGGCGCGGTAAATTAAATTATTCAACTCTATTTATGGTACAAAAAAAGATTTCGATGTGCAAAATTCACAAAAATATTTTATGGAAAATTGTCACCTTCTGTGACACCATTAATTTTTGATTAAATTTATTTGAATAAATTCACTTGTTAACTAACGAATGTTTCATTGTATAACCCTTGTTATTGAACTGTTGCAACTTTAAATGTGTTAAAATGAGAGACAGCTGAAGTGCAGCGTACACGACACCAGAAATACCCTGAGTTTGAAATGTAGAAGTAAGGTGAGTCCCATTCTTCTCCGACTGAGCAAAACTGGTGGTGACGAGGAGTTCTGATGGAAGCATCAGAACCTCACGTCATAATATATATATATGTATATATTCGCTTTAACAGGCCAAGTCATATTTTTTTACTATACATTGTATTCTGACAAAGGGGCCATTGGCTGTTACTGTATTAAGGATATATTTTACCTTCTGAGATGAATAAATTTACTATTTTTTATTTGACTTGTATGCTGGACTACGGTGTTGCGTGTTTCTCGCAACTGAGACGAATTTTTCTTCGCAGGACTGGAAACTGAAGTGCCCTGAATAACAGAATCGCAAAAAATAATTATTGGGCATAGATCCAACGGTAGGAATTATAAAGATACAATATATTTTACGATTATTTAAAACATTCACGAAAATGTTGAATTTACTAAATTTTCTTAGAGATAATATTAATCGGTGAATGATGACACCGCAGCCGAAACTGTCTGGCTCTATCTATTCTGACCTGCATCATTCCTGACTGCTTCCTCAAATTATTGCTTATGATTAATGCAAAATTTACCAGATCCTAGGATCTCTGACTTATTATTTTTCCACTAGTCTCTACATTACGTCTTTATATCTTGTGGAAGATAGACATTCTGTGGACCTGGTGATACTGCTGAATAGGTGATGGAAAAATATACTTAAGGGGGGGTAAGGTTAATTCGTACAAAAAAAGGCATGTTTTTGTGAATTTTTTGCGACGACATAATTAAAATCTCTTTATTAAAACCAATGGTACATTAAAGTATGACATTTAAAGAATATTGTGTAAAATTTTCAAGAAGAAATATTAAAAAATACGGCAATGGCAGCAATTATTCGGACGTGTCTCGAAAAAAGTAGAATTGCGGTGTCCTTCATAACTTGGTGCTAGATCATCTGAAATCAAAAAATCAAAGTTCATTCGTTAGATAATAGATTTTCCCAGGTAACGCTGGGAGGGTTTTTTGAAATTTCAATTTTTCAATTTTTTGGAACACTTTGAAGGGAAAAACGAGATTTTTTGCGAAAAATATCGACTAATTTGTTATTAAAAAATAAAAATTAATAACAAATTTGAAAAAAAGTCTCCATCGTTACCTTGTAAATTATGTACAGAAATAGTGTTCAAAATTTCAAAAGGATCGGTGCAGTAGTTTTGAAGTTATGATGGACACTGACTTTGAAAACGTGAGATGTGGGGAAAACGATTTAAAGTTTTGCACACTGTAAAATTCAAAATAAAACTCAACACTTATTTTATACTTACACATAATTGTCGATGCCATGTTCACACAGCAAAGAGCTTTCATCATCAGCATCTTTTTGTCCTTGTCTACGCAAAACTCTTCCAATACAATAGCACGTCCGGTCGTCCTCAGGTGAGCGCGTCCGAGCAGGTATAGAAAATCAGTCTGAGTATCGCTCAAATGTTCATAATTTCGTCAATTTTGCTCCGATTGACTTGAAATTTTGACACAATATTCTTGCAATGTTATACATTCATTTAAAAAATTAAAAATAAAATGCAAAAAAAAAGTTAAAAACCTTACCCCCCCCCTTAAATGCCAAACATTTTTTTACTATTGCCTCACGACTGTAGTGAAATGAAAAATCAATAAATGATACTTGCGTTTATTGGAAATGCAATTTTTGCTGCAGTTTCGTGTTCCTGATGAGTTTCGTTCGCACCATATACTTCGGTGTTCTAATTATTGACGGTTGTTAGCAGGTACGTGTTTAAAAACTGTTTAATCGTTACCATATCGTGATACTCAGACATCGAACTGGGTGGACCTATATTCACGGTGCACGGCAAGGGAAGAGTTAACAACGCTTGCAAATTGAAATTACTCTTAATTGTGCAGCTATATTATTTTTAAGAAACGGTCGTTTGCGTGATTTGTTAAAGTAAAAGCTTTGAATGGACAGCGGATGATAAGTAATATCTTTGACAAGAGAGTGATGATACCGGAAAAATATTGTCAAGGAATTGTGGCTGAGGCAGAAACGTGAAACACTTATTATTAATTATTACTAATAAGTATTATTAATAATACTTCCCACAGCATATAGGAAAGTAAATCTTTCATACTAAAACGAGGCTCAAAGGAATCACGTACTCATGTCAAGTGACAGTTGTTTGAAATGATCACAACACTACCGAAGATTCCAGAACGATCTAGCGTAATCTATGGCTTACGGAAAATATCGAGAAATATCTACAAAAGCCTGGAAGTCTCGAGAAATTTCTCGTAAATACTAGGAACTCCTAGAAGGCTCGATATCAGCAGATATAAATGGGACCGTGCGCGGGAATAAAACGGTAGTTGTTTTTGATAGCGGCACTGAAGTGATGGTAGCCGCGAGTTGCGAGTTACCAGGGCGGCCAAGCTAGCGGTAATTTGACAGCGAATAATCTGGAAAAGTTCTTACGTAGCGACATAAACCGAAGCAAAATAATACGTGCTGAAATTGGATGGAATGTTCTAGTGAATATTTAATAATACACAAGTATTATTAATTAACTTAATCAAAGTACTGTTCTTAAATTAACACCAATTTTGTAGTATGCTCTAATTATCACTAGAATATTTCGCAAATAAGTTACTTTACACTTTTATATTTCGCTTTATTTTTCTATCGCTTGTGGTTAAACGCGTACAGGTTCATCTTTCTATGGTCACTTCTCATTTGTCAAAATAACTCTGAACTGCGCAGGTGCCCGTTATCCCTTAAATACTCAATATTGCTTTGCAAAACATCGAGAATGATCGATTGTTTTCTCTACATTTCTTTGCAGTTTCATTAATAAAGCATTATACATTAATATGAGTGTAGGAAACTAACCAACATAATAAAAGAATATCTATTAACATTAAAAAAATTGTGGCCAAAACATATACTATAGCATTTACATCTTCAAATATAATATAACAAACATAAGTTTAAGAAAGAATATCGTTTAATAGTTTTGTATAGCTTGCTAATGAGAATATCTCATTAGCAAGCTATACAAATAATTTATTACTTAGTTACCAATGCTAAACTGACGGTGAAAGCAATTCTGAATTCGAGAAAATAAAGCACTTTGCCAGATATCCGATAATAATTATAATAATAATAATATTTTGATAATTGATAACACCGTTTTCGTGAGTACTTATCACAAGGGTTCTCCAATTCCTTCCAATGCCGAAACCGATGTCTCCCAAAACACATTCGAAAGGAATACCTTTGTGAGTGTTTTGAGTTTGAGTTTGAGTGAGTGAGAAGGAAAAAATGAAAGAAAAAAGGAAAGGAACGATATTAAGTCGTCTCCTTAGGCGCTCATGACGATCGGTACAAATGGAATAATTTACGATTGTTATAATATATCAAAATGTTAGTTAACTTAGTGAAAACCACTACCAGATTAAGGGCCTACCGGTTTCGAGACGTACCTGTCTTTTCGTGAGGACCAACACTACACTACTATATTCACAATACTATACACCCCAACCATAGTATTGTTAAACTTTCACCAATATTGATCACATGCGTGTTAATCTTGTCAGAGACAAACATGCACTGATTAGCCTTCTGAACATTCAGGAATCTACCGGGAGAAAGTGAGAGGGGGCGGGATCTAAGGTGGGCGTTACCAAATCGTTTGTGAAAGTTAAATTAAACAAAGGGCTATAAGGAAATTGATCTGGTAGTGGTTTTAACTAAGTAAACTAACATTCTGTTATAATGTCTAACCACAAACTGCATGCTTTAAATATTAATAATTTTAATAAAGTTATAATATATGATTGGAATAAAATATGATTGGAACGGTATACGATTCGAATAATATACGATAGGAATAACACAAGCATATGAAATAAGGTTCATCCGAAATATTATACATCCTACACATTTAAACGAGCGAGCTAAAGTGTCGTAATAAATGTGAAGCCAGATCATGTAAATACGATACAAAAGTTTTCCCGGCGCAAAAAAAACGCGCGCAGGAAGAAGGAGCAGGATAAACAAAACATGAGCGAAAGTTTGATAAATAAATTTTTCAGAATAAAAGTATTACCCAGTCTCCCTTCAAAAAAGTATTTTCAGCAAACTTAACATACAACTTTTTTCAGCGACATAAATGTAGAATAATTTTCTGATTAAATAATAATTGATGTATGAAACGGGCTGCAATTCAAGTCAAAAATACGAAAATTCGTTTTAATGTTTTGTCTTGTATTTTCTGCGATGGTTTTAAAATTACCAGAAAACTTTACTTGTATATTTTTTTTAGACATACATTTTACTGTCCTGCGAATTTCCTTATATAAATAAAATAAAACATGAAAAGCACTTCGATCAGTAGAAAACATTTTTACACCCGAAAAAACTTCACTATAAAAATACTATTTAAATTCACTAACTTTATTGTAGAACAGCAATTATTATTTATAAATGACACTTCTTTGCATGTACAACCATCACATACAATCTTCTATACATATAAAACTTAATGTATGTCTATTTGTTCTCTATACAAATCTACACCGTAACATAGGTGACATTTTATTCCAATTTTTTACCCCTTCCCCTCCCCTGATATATTTTCGATGTAAATATGTACCTTTTGACGGATCGGACTCAAAATTTTGAAAATTATTATTAAGGATCCGGTGGGTAACAAAAGCTACATTTCCTCCCTCCCTTTTTACGCCATCCTCTCCCCCTGATATATTTTCGATGTAAATCTATACCGTTCAACCAGTCGGACTCAAAATTTTCACACTTATTTTTTTGGACTAGATGGTTAATAAAGGCTACATTTCCTTTTCTCTTTCTACCCCATCTCCTCCCCCAGATATATTTTCTGTAAAAATCTACACCGTTTTACCTATGCGACTCAAATTTTGACACCAGGGGTTGTCAAAATTGACACCATTAGGGAACCCGGGTGTAACATGAGTGACATTTCCCTCTTCACCGCTTAGCCGACCCCTCTCATCAATTAATTTTCCATGCAACTGTACCTTTTGATACTTATTATATTATTTTATAATATTATATTATTATAATATTATAATTATATATATTATAAATTTTGTATACTTATTCTTTAGGACAATTTAGTAATACAGGCGACATTTCCTCTACCTTCTCTAACTCATCTCCTTCCCCAAATCTATTTTCTGTACAAATCTATACCGCTTCATCGATTGGACCGAAATTTCGCATACATATTTCCGACGGAAAAAATAGGCCAAATTTCTTTTCTAGACATCCTATCCGTCCAGGCTTGATTAAATGGATACATTATTTTAATTAGAGGCTTTGCAAAACAATGTAACCTTTGTTTCCCCCCACATATTTATTTTCAAGTTAATTCTTAACTCGTGCAACGCCGGATATGAACAAATAGTTTAATATGACTTTCATATATCTATAAAGACTACATTTAAACAATGACACTCCCTTTACCTAGCATCCTAGCTTTACAACATTTTAGGTTCCAGCACAAAGGAAATTCCAAAACCCAGTATTTACAAATAAAATAAAAAATAGCCGAGTAACCACGAAGAAGAATTGCTTTAGTGATTCTTCTTTGGGTTTACTTGTCCTTTTTTTTATTTAAAAATATAGTGACTTGAAATTCACAATGAATGACATCTTTCATTGTGAATTTTTTTTTTTTGTTGTTTTCAATACAACTTTGTTTCTATTTAACTATTTAATGAATATTGGTCTCTAATTTGGTTCATTTATTTACTGTTGTTTACTTCTTCAATACGACCAAAAAGATTTTTTTGCTTACGTTATTAATGTAGGTAATTAATAAGATTAAACTTTATGTTCACCACTTATTTGTTGAAAATACGAACATGTCTCAGGGCCAATGGTTCCTTCATGAAGAAACGTCAAGATAAATTTCATATTATGAATCAGAAATTGGTGACAATAACAAAATAAAAATAAATATTTGGGAGATGAATAAATAACTATGCATTACATCTGTTCAATTCCATACATCTGTCTTAACCTTGAGATCTTTAATGTGCTGTGGTAGTATTGGCTAAACGTAAGAAAAACTTTGTTAATAAGTTTTTTAAAAGCTCACATTTAACCTAAAAAACTGTACACTATACTATGCAGTTAATAGATATAAATAAAATATGTTGCTATAAAAATATTACCTTCTACATACATACACATACACGTCTTATGGTTGTCTCTCTCTCACCTGTTATTCCAACATATTTTTTCTTTTACTACCCATTCTTAATCATCTTTAATTTCCTTCAAATTTATTAATGTGTCATTTTACGTTGCGGGTCTTAATTATTTGTCTACATATTAAGTACTATTAAATTATTACCCGCTGAATTATGATAATCTTAGTATAAAAATTGCCAAAAAATATATTTGAAACGTTATACTATGCATCGTTAAACATAAAAATAACGGACGAAAAATCAAATGAAGAATATCAAGTTGAAAAAAAATCAAA
>JADDOH010023819.1:0-40876 GCA_016648135.1 Agrypnia vestita | reverse complement strand
CAATACCTGGACTAAATATGACAAACAGGTCGTTAACTTTTTAAGAAAATTTAAAATTTATTAAATTTTAATAAATATTATTTTTTACTGTTGTTTTTTGCTATTACTTTGTGGTTATTCATTATGAATATAATTAAACTAGTTAACTTAGTTTTGTAGTATTGGGTATACCCTGATGAAGGAACGTCGTTTCCGAAACCGGTTGGTTTTACCAAATAAATTTTAGTGGTGTAAACTAAGTTAACTAGTTTAATTATATTCATATTATTTTTATTTAGTTCTGCAAGTTAAGCGTTCATTCAAATATGACAGCTGTTTCAACTTGCTAGGCCAATATCAAATAGTGGATAAAACATGTATAATCGAATTATTTATAGGATTTGATTTACTTCTTTCCCTATGGATAATTAGATGTCTTCGGTGAAATAATTGTTGTTTTCTACAAACTAAAAAAAAAACATAAATAAATAAATACTTATTAAGTCGTAATACGTCAATAACTCATAGATGTTTTATCGTTAGAGAAATGCATGAAAGTACGAGGCAAATGTGATTCTAATAACTGTCGCTACATTTCGTATATGATATTTTAGCTTAAGTCATGGCTAAATTATACTCCAATACCTGTAATAATATTTGAGCCAGTCCATTATTCATCAAGAATATGTATAATATATATACTCGTCATAGTATAGCGTAACTATAAGCTTAAGCATAAAGTAAAATTAAAACATTATCAAATTTTATAAAATGTGAGCAAATTATTATTTGTAATGAGTGGAACAAAATCACCATCTCGTCCGTTAGACAACTAATCAAGATGTTAAAACTCATCCCAGTTGACAGAGATTCCGATTGTATTATGAGGAAAACTCTTAGGAAGTTTGTCCTTTCAAGAGTGCCTTTGTCTCTTTTAAGCCTTTAAAGATCTGAATATTTTAATAAATTCTGAAAGAGTACTTTACTGGAGCTTCTAACACAAATATATTATATGTCAAAAATGTATATCCACTTTCTCTTGAGGCAAGTTTATTTAAGTGATCATTATTTTGAACAACTTATAAATATTATTAATCTGAAGAGCAGCTTGTTGGTGTGGCGGTTATGACTCTCGCCTAATGATCCAGTGGTCGGTGGTTCATACCCCATTCCAGGACACCAGCAAGTTAGTCCGTTTTTCATAACATAAGCGTTTAGCTGACATAATTTAAAAATATTAAAAATATTGATATAACACGAATTCCGTGCTCGTATCTCTATGCATATTCACATGAATTAAATACGGCTAAAACAAAATATCGGTAATATAAATTAAAAAAAATTATAAGTCAACACCTTTGTATATTATACAACATCACTTTCAAAATAGTTATTCAAAATATATATAATGTTTTAATTTATTTTATTTTCTTATTAATTAATATTGGATATTTGTACTGCTGAATTTAACCAAGGATGCGATATGAAAAATTTACCATAATGATAAAAAAAATTATAAAAACACTCTCGTTATTTAATATCAACTTAATAAAGCTTGTAACTATATAAACATATTTTTTGGAAATAGTGAAAAAATGGTTCGTATGTCAACTAAGATACAACTGTATATTAAATTATAACATGAATAACAAATAATTTTAGTATCATAATAAGAAGTTTAGGTGAATTTTATTATTTGTAGATAGTTGAATTAATTGTAGTTGTATTACACGACAAATATTTACTTAATCATCTCATGATATGTCACTTACCTGTCTTTTGCTCTCATTTAGTTACTACCGCACCAATTGTATATCAAAATTATATTCAGAAACGTACAACGTAATAAGAATCCTACCGTCACGCAATAAGGATGAATCCAGAAACCTGGAACAACAATGTCGGGAATTTTTAATCACACACACCCGCAAACCGACTACACAAAGCGAAATCAAAGAGGACGACATTATCACGGCCACTTTGTGACCAAAAATGGGATGAACGGCATGAAATTTCATTAGCAATCTGGTCCTTTGTAGGGTCCGATGCTTTGCCATTAATATCCTTAATTCCGTATAATTACTGACCCGTCCTGGCCATGCAAATTGGACCAAAGTGGATCGCTCTTAAATTACGTTCTCGAATGAAAATGTGCGCGGGTTGGAAATGGTATTATTTCACGATTTTATAAAATAACTGCGACATAATGAAAATTTAAACAGCGCTTTGATTTCCTTAAAATGATCCACAAACACATTACGGGATTCTCATTTATATTAATTGATAACACTATTCCTAATTTCGAGGATATTGAAACTATCCTGTTGCGCGTCTAGAATTTTTTTACAAGCAAGCAAGTTCATATTTCAATTATTTTTTTTGTTCAAAGAAATTCAATTTTGAGTTGTCGGCAAAATAACTGATATTAATATAATTAATTCATCTTCTTCTGAAGAATTGTGTTCTTGTCAGTGAAATTACCATCATGTGTCTCCATCCTAAGCTCGATTCAAAAGATGTCTGTAGATAAAACATTAAAAAGTTATTGTAATATTATGATTCTTATCTCAATAGAGATTTAATCGTGTTATCGGAAGTAGGTCTAAATAGTTATCATCTGAAAACATGAATAATAAATTGAACTTATTATTGGAGATTATTATTTTTAGGTCTTTTCTATATTCAAGTTTAATTACTTTATTGACAATGGAATTTTGTATGGTCGTCATGGGACATACGGCATAATCTAGCCACGACTCCAGCTAATTGGAATCAAGAAATTGCCCGCAATTTATTCTGCATGTAGTACATCCCGTCAGTGAACGATGTATTCAATAAAATGCTCCCGTTAACGATTTCACTTGTAAAAATTTTTCAAATAAATCTCAGCACCCAACACTGAGTATAACTTAACCACCTGTTTTGCACTGTTTTACTAGCTTTACTATAAAAAAATTCTCATACACGCGAAATCACAAATTGAGCACTGAAAGATTCTCCCCATCGCTTGAAAATCTTTCCTCACACAATACTGTATTACACGCAATATACGGGATCTTCCATCCACCAACCCCCTAAAGTATTACCGTGACTAATACTATTTTTTTTTAATTACGCAAAATAGAAATTAAACAATAAAGTAAATGTAATCAAAATTAAATAAATTTCGAAATATTATTAATCTGATTTAGTAATTTAGAGTTTATTTTGACAGTAGTGTAGTGTTGGTTTATATTATTACTTACTCATTATTATAGTTTATTCATATTATTGACCAAGCCAAGAAAAGCTCTGAATATTAAAATTATTGAACTTTAGAAAATATATATTAATACGCAATTATTATTAGCTCGTATTTTTCCACTAATCAAAAGTTTTCCGTAGAAGATAAAGAATTCCTTTATGACAGAAAATAATTAATTCCAGCTTCTACGCCTTTTATACAATTTCAAGATATGTTGAAAAATAGATGGAATCGTTTGAATCAAGCTTAAGGGTCTGACATCATGTAGGCACATAAAAGGGTCAGTGTCCCTTCAGGGGGCGCACCGAGGGTGAAACGTGAGGGTCCGAAAAGTTGCGGAAGATTTCACATACTTGTAATTCCGCCTTCTGTAATTGTAACGAAAGAGACCAATGATATTGCTTTTTGCGGATTACTCGCATTTCAAAGGAGCCCTTATCAATTATATTTTTATTAATCCTCAAGGCGATTTAGATTTCAAGCTAAATCCAGTTTGCGTTTTTATATATTACGTCGATTTTTATAAATTCTATTAAAGAAAGGAGGAATGTTCTGTATTTATAATAAAATTTAATAAAAATAATAAAAAGTACAAATAAGCCCGTAAGTGTTTTGTTTAGTTTCAAGTATAAGTTTTAGGAAAAGCAGAAAAAATATATTGCTACAGCACTTTATCATAAAATACCACAAACGTTAATCAGATATTAAGTTAAAGTGAATTTTTTTTTCCTAACATTCTATAATTTTCCTACTTCAAACATTGGCACGTTCAAGCATTAGTTTTGGAAACAGCCCAGGGACGATAAAACTAAATATATTTCACAAGAGCTATAGACCTCTTCACTTTTCTCTCGGCTGTTTGAGAGTTCTGAAAACTCTTCTCGAAGATAAAAATTATCTGCCTTTCAGACAGAGAACTTTTCAGATATAAAATTAACTTTAAATAAGACGCGAAAGTGCAGCAGAAATTTGTAAGGACTTCGGAAATCATGGGACTGTTAAAAATGTATAAATCATTATTTTTCCATAAATTAAACATAAATCTAAAATTTCCCATAAATCCATAATGCATAAATATATTTTTTAAGCTTCTTTCTAATTCTTTGTTATATGTAAAGCCACGTTGGATAACTGTACGCAATTTTTACATTACAATTATTTTTTATTTAATCTTATTTTTAATGCTGTAAAATGCCATGAAGCTAAATTGTAGAGTGAAATGCATCAGAAACATACCCAGGCTCGCAAAAATCACATAGATGTATTGTGACCTCGCCAGGAAATGAACCCTGATACCTCGGTATGAGAAGCCAAGGTCGTGCCCACTGACTATGAGGTCTATCAATTATACGATGTTTTGTGTTAATTTATCTTTTAAATAAATCTGATAAATGTATGTATATGTGTTTGTGTGTTTACCAATCAAAATTATATTAATTTAATTTATGTATAAATGTTTATTAAAACCGGCTAGGTTTCTGTATTTGTTAGTAAATGCACTGTATTACTTTATGAATTCACTTTCAAAATAAACATTATAATGAACCAAATTATTACACATAATCTAACTAAAATAATTGCACGCATTAATTTATCGTGTCGTGTGGCTATTCATTTGAATAATGACAAGTTTGCGTAGTTAGTTCGTACTTTAGGCGTACCATTATTAATATTTTTAACAAAATATAAATCTATTTAAAAAAAATGTCTATAAATTATTTAAGAATAACATTTTAGATCTTATACGAGCCACAACTGCCAAATTTTGAACGGGAAAATCTTTCTTCAAAAGGTTATAAGGTACATATGGACTGGGTTGGGATAGTCATTTAACACAATTAAAATAACTTGGATAATAACGCACTCACTATGCAAGATACTGAATACCCACATCTTATGGGATAAGAGGTTTTCTAAAAAAGATCTTAAAATAGTACTAGTTTAGATTGACTCCCACATCAAACCAATAAATATAGTAATTATTATTTCCCAGGAATCATTATCAAATTTTATTTTTATTTAATACCAAAAAATATCACACATATGGAAATAAAAAGAATTGTTTAAGTTCTACCTTTTTAATTTTCTGAGACGAGTTTTGCCTTATGAGAGCATTATCAATTGTATTATATATATCTCTCTTATCATTCTTTTCTCATTCATTTGCTTAATATGTCCAAGCCATCTGGGAGATCATTTTTATCTATGTTAATAATAACCGCTTATATACTTTATATTATTTCCTAATTTCTACATTGTATACTCTAATCTATACTGTATAATCATAAATGGATTTGCTGCACAAAAGTCTTTCTTATCTGCAACGCATTCAGTCTGCTTTCGTTCATTTTCTGCCAGTTCCAAGCTTCACTTCCGTGCATCAGTTATACTACCAGAATTCTACGTATATCGGTAGTCTTGGCTTAGTAGACTTATTTATATTAAAAAATGCTGAATTCAATTCACTTTATTCCCTTCAGTCATCCTCCTTTCGATATATTTCTCAACCTTCCTTCTTCTATCGATTATAATTTCCAAATACACAAACATGTTTTACACAATTAAATGCACTACTTGTTTCAATCATTCATTGCCCACTATATCATGCAGACTGATGAAAGTGATATCCAAATGTCTTTGGTGTTCGTTCAGTCATAATCAGTGTGGACACTCCACTAACTTTTTACACAACACTATTGGAGAAGACATTATTGTCACCTGCATTTGCACAAATACCCAACTGCCGAAAACAGGTCCTAATTTATTGCTCATTAAACTTCATTTCTTATCACTATTTAATATACACAAACATTCATTTAATTTTCTTATATAGGTATATACCTAAATATACATTTTAAATGTTTTATTATATATACATTTTGTTACTATCCATGCATATGATTTTTTATATATATTACTTTACTTTCACTATTGCTTTTGTATTATACAATATATACTGTTCTTATATCCACATTTTATATTTATATACTCAATTAATTAATAAATAAATCTTATAGTTATATAGTATTTTGTTTTACATCTTTATTATTTTTTGTTCTCACTATATTGTCCAGCTGCTCATCTCGGCACAGGTTCTTCCTAGAGAGATGAGCGGCTCCATCTCTTATGTCATGTAACAAGATAAATAAATAAAATAAAATAGGTATTTCACACATTCTTTCACTGTGTTTTTTCTCGAAAACCATCACTGTTGACTTGTTGACAATCATCATAAGGTCACTATCCTTGCATATGTCAACATCCAGTTTACTAGACGTTGTGGGTTTTATTTGCTATTTGCTATTAATATTGCATAACCCACGTACAGTAATATAGTATCAAGTCTTCTTCAAATATAATGATTGTGATTATTTTTTTATAGAAAAAACGTGTAGAAATATTGAAGTTAGAGTTAAGGAACACTTAAGGTGTTTAAATAGTAATAATTATTCCGAATTTTCTAACCATCTTTTGGCTATGGATCATTCTTTTGATATTAATAAGGGTTTACAAATTTTACTTACAAATTATACAGAATCACAATTTGATTAATTAGAAATTTTGGAAATAAGAAAGAGTATAAATAGTAAATTGAATGTTATAAATAATCAGGTCCTTTTTGCAAATAGTCATCATTTAAATTTATTTTCATGTTAAGTAGGTTAACTTTTTAATATTTTGATATATATTTCGATTTTTAAATATTATTTTTGTTATCCCAACGAAGAAGCCATTGGCTTCGAAACATGTTGAATTTTTTCAATGAATAAGTGGTATTTACAAAGTTAATTTATATAAATTAGTATCAAGTCGCTTATTTTCGCTCCTACATTCATAGAAAAAACTATCAGTAGATGATTTTAGTGACGTATTATGCAGCTCGGGTGGGGGGTGGTTGCGTTTCTGTTTTATGTGATGTAATAATTTAATGAAAAGTAAACATTTACGCTGCGGCCGCCCTAATTTGTAACTACGGCCGGGGGCTGCGGATCGATACCCGCCCGCTGCACGGGGCGCCCGCCCATCCCGCGGGACCATTACGCGCGCAATCATCGCTTAATGCGCCCTTAAATACTAAGCAATCATTATTTAAACAAAAAAAAACTAACCCGTAAAAACCATGTTTTAATCATACTCCCTTTCTTTGTAAAATTTAACAACAATTAATTGATGTTAAATTTTTTCTTCTTCTTTCTTTCTTTCTTCTTTCTTTATCTTTTTCTCTTTCGTCTTTAAAGACGAATTAAAACATGTAACATAACACTAAACTTACAGGAATTTAATATATATCTAAAATGTCAGATGTTTTGTGCTTTGATGTGACACTTGATGCTTTGAAGATTAAATTCTAAAAACATTTGTCAGTCAATTTAATCAAGATTTTGATATATTTGTGAATTTTGCTGTCATCTGTTGACCAATTGTCATAAATTTTCGAAATTCATAGTGAAGCACCTATTACATATAACGACGGAGTTATTCAAATTTTAAATATTCCGTGTCGTCGTCAGGCCGCTGTTGGAAGTAATCAAACATTTTTATGGTTTCCAATTTTAAAAAATCAATTAAATTTTCTAAAAATCCAAAATTACACTATAATTATTATCATTTTTAACAAAAATTTGAAAGATCTTCTTGATCGTCGCCACGAGTCTGCTTGTAAAATTTCAGCTCGATTGGATCACGGGAAAAGGGTTAAAAATCGATCCGAAGTTTTTTCATAAAGAAAACAAGCAAGCAAATGCCACGAGTTAAAAGGAAGTAAAAACTTAATAATATAGGGTATTTCTTTAGATTGAGAGAACTTAAAATTGAAATAAAACACATGAAAATCGTGGTAATCGCCATGAACTGGCTTTTTGGAAAGATATGCCATGAGTGTTTAAATATGATAACGATGCCACAATTTTCGAAATAAATATGCACAATTTGCAAGCGTTGTTCTGGCTTAAGTCAAATCGTGGAGCACACATTAGCTATCAGCTCTCAAATTGTCTATTGCTCGAAAAATGTTACCATTTCAAAAAAATCACTATAAATATCTAATGGTGTGCATTATTTTCAATAAAGCCAATATCATACACATTATCACGATTTTATGTGTTTTATTTCATTTCAGAGTAAACCTTTAAAAAAATATCTTATATATCATCATACTAAACAAAAGTTGGCACATGGGAGGAGTATTAAAGTATCAAATCAATTCGAGCAATAGTATTGTCAATCATTAATATTATTTGATGGTTGATATTTTATTATTTGTCCCATGTTGTATGACTTTACTTATTTTTAATTAACGAAACACGGTACGCCTTTGGCACGACCTCTATTCAGAAAAAGAGCGTTATAAAATACTACAAGAGTTCTACTTATCATATTAAGATTTATTCATAAGTAAATAAAATATTTATAGTTACATAGAAGTATAAAATAAATATATTTCTTAATTTAAAGAGACGATTTCTGTTTTGTGTAGACATATTCACCAATGTACCATAAAAATGTATTACTCGTATTATGAGAATCATTCGTTCAAAGAAATAAAAGGTTAGTTTATTTTTACACAGCGCTCCCAGCATAAAGGTAACGATGGCAATATATGGTCATTTTCTTCTTTATCATTTCGTCATTATAGTAATGTTTTTCTATTAGTGTGGTCATATTAGGGGTATTAGTTGTTTATCTATGATCAACGATAAGTCCTTATGATAGACAATTTATTTTCATAGACAACCCAAGTCAGGCTATATCCAGGAAAAGTATGGAAATGATAATATTATTTTTCAAGTTATACCGAAAGAATTCTACAGTGGGAAATGCATTTGATAATGTTTTATTTTACAGCCAATAAAGGTGTATCTTTTAATGCTACTTTAAATCAGATAACGTAAATGAATAATCGAAATACTTATAAAAAAATATGAATTGCACTGGATGTATTCTACGATGAATTAAACAATTGTATTAACACCTCTAGGAGTAATCAATAATTACTTCTTCTTCTTCTTCCACTAGCTTAAGGCCAGA
Organism: Agrypnia vestita; assembly: GCA_016648135.1. Classification (NCBI taxonomy): domain Eukaryota; kingdom Metazoa; phylum Arthropoda; class Insecta; order Trichoptera; family Phryganeidae; genus Agrypnia; species Agrypnia vestita. The sequence continues at coordinate 31,626 of JADDOH010023819.1, read as the reverse complement.
TGGATCTATTTTCTTTGTTTTAATGCCACAACAGGCCACGAAGCCCGCGTTCGATTCCCGGTGAGGCATACGTATTGTAACCTCACCGGGAATCAAACCCGAAACCCACGGCAAGTGTAGAGAGTGCGGGTTCTAGATTTAAAGCCGTGTAGTGTATCATGCTAAGTCATATAATGGCGATAGTGAAGTGTTCTGTTTTTTTGTTCGCAAGTTTGCATGAGCATGCAATATTACATGGATTGGTGTGGAAACTGATATCGAATTGCTGACAACAGTTACTAACAAAGAGATTTAAATAACTAATTTCATTAAAAAGTTGAATCCAGAATCCTTTAGTCATGTTAAAAGTTACAAGACTAAATTTCTCATGATCATAATGCATTATAAAATTGAATGCAAAAAGGGCGATGAAGAAGAATTTTGTGCTTGAAAAAATTCGAGGGTTAACGGATAAAAAAGTATAAGGTGACTAGAATTGTTGTCAATAAGATTATCGTAGTCAAAATTACTGCCGAACTTTGATCGGATATGGAAAACTAATTAAGACTAATTGCTTAATTACTTTCGAAAATATGTTGTACTCAAATCGGGAATATTGTGATCTGTTTTTCTGTCTACCTTTCTAAATATTAATCTAATTTGTTTCAGTTATCAAGAAAAGTTCCTAAAAATCATATTTTAACACAATTCTCATGTGATTATTTTAATAATTTTATTTTACTTACGTGAAATTACATTATTTCAATTTCATCACTTGATTGCATAATATTGAGTAAAAAAGTTCGGTGAATGACTTGATAAAAAAAAAAAATTCTCTTTCAAATTGTAAAAAAGTTTCTAAAAAGCGTAAACCAAATATTAAACGAAAACCAAAATCATGCATAGAAACTTACATTCGACATGTCTCATGAAAATTATGACATTGATATTTGAACTTTCGTAATACACAATGTAGGAGTTATCGACTCGTCCCCAAGCGGAGACTTTCGGAAGCTCTAAGAGCAAGCTAATATTCTACCGTATTCTCGTGCGATCGCTAGATGGCATGAGTTTTAATAATAAATATTTAAACTAGTCTACTACTCCTTCAACTGAGCTGAATAAAATCATATCAAAATGTTCCATCGTTCCAAATTAATATATTAGTTAGTTGTCAATTATCGTTTAGATACCAAAACAAATTGGTCAAAACAATTTAAAATTATATTACAATTATTCGTAGGTAGGTAGGTACATAGGTGAGTTTTATACCAGGAGACATGATATTTGGTGATAGGATCTTAACAGTATGACGGAAAACAATAATAACAATGTATCAATAAGTAGAATTGCTGTAACCAAACATATCCGAGAGTTAAAGTGGGCGGTGGACAAGAACAAGGGTTTATCAAGAGTATCTACAGTCAGCACAATAATTGGTTTACACAAAAGACAGTATGCATCCATCTAAATATGTTTTTTTCTCTTTAGATGTAAAAAATTTGAAATGTAATAAAACACATATAAAACTTGGTAATGTAAAAAATATTGGCCATGGTATCGGATTTATGGAAAAGATAATTTTATGCCATTAGTGTTTAAATATAAGGTTTTTTTTAAGGTTTTTCGACCTTACCTTTTCCAGCGATACCCATTTTGAAAGTTGGCAGCTTTTTCTCAATTAAACTTACTATTAACCAAACACTGACTCACGCCAGAAACATGCTTGCAAATTGTTTAAATTTCTTTCTAAAATCGTGGTACCATAATCATATTTAAATACTAATGACGTCAAATTATCTTTTCAATAAAGCCAATAGTACCAGAGCTGTTACCACGATTTAAATGTGTTTTATTTCATTTTAAAATTCTATACCTATAAAAAAAACATCCGGATCAACGAAACGCTACTCAAAATATACCTTCCGTTCATGAGATTTTCATAAATATTGAACTGGCCCGTGACATCCTTTTAATTGCAATCATAGGCTGTATTAATTATTTTCAATGGATCAAATATATTTGATTAAGTATATACTTTTTAAATTTGAGATATATTCGATTATTGCGGTTCATTAAATAATCAAATATATATTTTTAATATGTAAGAGTAATAAATGGGTGCGTGGAAAACACTGCAATATTACACAATTGTGTCATGGAACACTGTTACATATCTTTTAGATCTACATAGTTTTGAGTGCCATCAGATAGTTTCTGTTTTATTCTTTAACAATCGTCTCTTAACCTTTGTGTCCTATAAATAATGAAATAAACATCAACATTGACAAATTGTTTTAAAAAAATAAACTTGAATCTACAATCATATCTCAAAGATTGAATTTCAACCTTCTGTAAATTTTATTTATGCATATTTGGTTTACAATTGATATTATTTAAATGAGAAATTTTTTCGCGAAACTTTCGTAACGTGCTGTCAGTCATCGTGTGTTCTGTTCAAACTGAACTGACAGTTGTAAAAATATTGAAAGGGCTAAGGTCGTTGTCGCCACTCCCCCGTCGCCTGACGCGACGTGACGTTTGAAATGGAATGCAATTTTCGCGGATCGTCGCCATTTCCATTTCATTTTCAATAACGCCTATTTTTTCTATCGGTGCGAGACTACATTTGGAAGAGTGGTTCTACGATTTGTGAGAATTTTAGCCAAAACATACACAATGCTTATTACCGTAATGTTACTGCCCGGAATTTCTCACACTAGTTGCTATCCAAGGTACCTGGGTACTCAACCTGGATGAACGTTCCTGCATACGTTATTTTTGTTTTGTACCTCGAAAATTGATATTTAAACAGTAGTTAAATAGCTTTTTAGAATGTCACTACTTCTCATAGCAATGTCCGTCTCCCTTTTATTTCACCTCTTTTCAAATAATTTAAATAAGGATATTAAAACGGATGATGGCGTTTATGAGAGAAATTATTTAAACTTGAAATCGAAAATGGATACCCAGGTACCCGGGTAGTAACATAAAGGTAAATCGTCGTGACGGTAACATTCGCGTATGCATCAAATTGTTTAAATATATTAATATAAATTAGAGATATAGCTTTTAATTATTTTTTTATTTTAAATAGTATTTAAATTCACTCATTAGAAATTGTATTAATATAATTAATAAAAATGAACCTTATTTTCACCACTTTTGTATTCAAAAATATTAAAGTGATGTCCAAGGGGCCATGGGTTCTGAAACATGTTGATATTTTTCAATACAAAAGTGGTGAAATGTCACAAAAAATTGTTTTACTCTTTTTGAAGAAGAAATTGTATTTACTGTTTTGGTTTTAATAAGGTCAGGAAAGGTATATAAATATTAGCACTTGATAATAAATTGGTAAGATACGTACAATTTTTTGACACAATATACCTACTCATCTAATCTTAAGCATGCACGTTTTTTGGTTAGAATGTGACTTAAAAATTATGGCTTCTTAGGTGATTGATTGATTCTTAGTGAATGTTAATGAAATGAAATATACATATTATATATCGTACGAATTTCTCTTAAGCTAAGATATACTATAATCGTGTTTGTGGATATGGTATAAAATTTCCTTTTATCTGTGTGACCATTTCATAAAACAATACTATATTATAAAAAACTATAGCCCTATTAATAAATACTTTGCCATCACATCATAGTATATAGTTATTTGCACTGTAAAATATCAAATTTGTCAATTTATTGTTCATTTCGTTCATCATCGTCATCATCACATCAAATGTTCAATTATGGTAAATAAAGTCAATTAATAAAATATTGATTCACCCAATGGATAATTTTGATTAAATGATTCATTAAAGTACTGATTCCGAGAGCTTTTACGCATGATACATTAAACAATAGTTACGTTTAAATTCCCAGAAGACTGGTGAAAGTGTAATAACGTTGTAGAGGTACGTAACAAAGCAAAAACAGTGACACTTGTAACACGTGTGACGCTTTGGAACATTTTTCATCATTTGCGGAACAATAGCGGCAGAGAATGACGAAGCTTCCTGGATTTCCGTTACCGACGCCGTTGACATTTTTCAGGGCGTCGCTTCGGACGGGCGTCGTTTGTCACCGAGCCTGTTTTCATTTAACCTCCTGCCCCGCACACTCGGCGATCGATCTCTCTGATGATACTATTTCTACGGACGTTTTTCACCCATCGCTACTGGAAGGCATTCGTAGGTACAACCCATCAAATCATCATGAGCCTTTCATTTTTTGCAATACATGATTCTTATGGCACAATATTTGCGGTAACAAGACAAATGATTGTTTTTTTTTTTTAAAAAAATCAGTAAGGAACCATACAACATTTAGTTTGCGGCCATTTAAAATTACAAACATATATAATAACTTTGAAATATTACCTAGATTATTTGTTTTTCTAAAGCGTGCGTGAATTATAATAATCAATTTTATTCTGTACTAATCGAGACATCAAAGATGTGTTGAAAATTCCAAGATAATTTTGTTACATTGAGATTAATACATAAAATTAAAATAAAATATAGGTATAAAATAATGTATTATACCTAATATTTAGCTACGAGTATACTTTGAAATTTTTATTACGCTTCAGTAGGCCAGGAGGCCCAATTACAGAAGCGACATATAAGCGACACAAGCAATACATCACTAAACACCCAGGCTTAAGTAAATCACATGGAGTATTTATAGGCATAGAAATATTATCTATACCTATAAAACTCAATGTCTGTCAGTCTGTCTGCTCTCTATACAAATCTACACCGTTTGTCCGATTCGACTCGAAATTTGGAAACTTGTTCTTTAGAACCCGGTCGGTAACATAGGTGACATTTCATTCCTCCCCCTTTACCTCTTCCCACCCCATGATATATATTCAATGCAAATCAATACCGTTTGACCGATCGGACTCAAAATTTGCAATATTATATTTTAGGACCCGGCAAGTAGAGTCCATTCACTTTAGATGAGCCACTTGCATTAGTGTGAGTAATAAATACCCTCTGTAACACGTAAATTGTGAAATTGTATTCTTTTTTAAACCAACTTCAATAATATTTATATTAATTTTTTGCGTAAACTCAAAAAAAGAATGTTACGAGATTTTGTAAACGGACTGTTACTCACACTAATGCAAGTGGCTCATCTAAAGTGAATGGACTCTAACATAGGTGACATTTCCCCCTCCCCCTTTACCCCTTCTCTTAATATATTTTCAATTCAAATCTGTACTGTTCGACCAATGGGACTCAAAATTTGTAAACTTAGTCATTAGAACCAGGTGGGTAACATTGGCGATATTTCCCCCCTCGCCCTTTACCCCTTCTCCTGATATGTTTTCTGTATCAAGTACACCATACATAGGTAGAATACATCGGTTACAATTTCCTCCTAGACATTCCATCCATCTTAGCCTAGATTAAATGGATACATTGCTTTTATTAGAGACTTCATGAAACAATGGAGCCTTTATGTCCCCCCATAAACTTATTTTAAACTTAACCTGAGCAACGCCGGGTACAAACAGCTAGTTAAATTATATTATTAAAAAATGCTAGTTAACAGGATATCACAAATGATCCGGTAATTAAAGAATCATTTTACAAAGTAAGGCTGAATAAAAAAACATGGACAAATGTGATATGAGTCTAGGCTTATATATATAAACGTTGAAAAGCCGGCGTGCTACCTGATTAGTTCTTTATTTCGCTCGCAGAAAGCTATTTTCTTGCGATATTGTGCGATCTTGCGATATCATTGACACGTAAAGGACAACACTTATGGTGAGTGACGATGTCTTAAACAATTATTAGAAAGGCAAATAGAGTTGAAGATTCGGTAGAGCATAGCAGAGTAAACAGTTCTGGTCTTAATAATCTTCTTTGAATTGTTTTAAACTGAATGAATTTATTAAATTCAGTATAAATTACAAATTAGTTTTTCTTTTGCAGAAGCAAGACGTTCTTCTTGGCCTAGTGATCACCCAGTGATAAAAAGTGGTCATGGGCTCGAACATCGCTCCAAGAGACAAGCTAGTTAGTTCTATGTTCGTATTAACAAGCATTAAGCTTAGTTTGAAAATAAGAAGAATATTATATTTATGTGATCCGTATTCCGCATAACCATCTTTATATTTTTTTATTAAAAAAAGGAGACAGGTTAAGTCAGAATTGTTGAAAAAAAATCACCTTCTCTGTTACTTATGTCTCTTAATAGTGACCTATAAAGTAATGTAGACTTTTTAAGATATATATAAAATATCGTCGCCGTATATAAAATAAAGCCAATGTGCCGTTTAGTACATTCTGAGATGAACGAATCACTTTGTAAATTTTTCATATAAATAATGGATATATACTAAAAAAAATATTGCCGCTCATCTGGAAACACTGCCTAGTAATTATATAAAATATTTTATATAAATCTAGTCTGTGCAATTATTTTTTAAAACAGTTTCATTCGTTTACCTCAGAATGTACTAAAACGGCACATTGGCTTTATTATACATACAGCGACGAAATGTTAAATTATTATTTTAAATTAAGATGGAATCCTTGTTCTCTTCCCTAGATGGGTATATGTCTCCTTGTACATATATAAATGAAATGGAAAATGTAATCGTGTTTCCTAATACAAGTAATACGTCGAAATCTTCTCACGTGCGAATGGCGTCGAGCATCTCAGGAGCAATCTTTGACCCCACGGTCGCCCATAAAACGGTTGAAATGTGAAATAGATCCAAGGCGCTGGTCATTTATTTATATATCGGGGCTTACCCCGGCGAGGGAGGAGGGGGTTGACGCGTTACACAGAAGGCCCTTGCAAAATGCAATTTTTACGCCTATCAATATTACAAAGGGGCACCCTCTTCCGCCCTGTGACGGGAATCGAGGCGAGGATCCTCCGAGTGATAGGTTTCCTAATCCTGCGCTTTGGGTGTGAATAGACAAATCGGATGAGAAAATACACGTTTCGGTTTGTTGAGCTAAAAGGTATGTTTATCGGACAAGAATATTGTGGAAAAACTTTTGTAAAATTGCTTTTGTAAGTTTGTACGAATGGTACGGGGGTGAAATCAGATATCGGCAGAGGGCGACATCGAAGAGTTCATATGGATATATTAATGTGTAACTGTATGGTGTTTCATTTATAATGAAGCTCTTAATTGAATGTGGTCCTGCAAAGGCCTTTTGAAGTTGCAAAGAAAAAAGAATTAATACAGTAATTAATAAACCTTATACAGTAATTGCACACTTAAGTTTAGTTTAAATAACGCTCAAACGTGTCAAAACCAGTAGCGCAGTAATCACAAATAAGTAACAAATTGTACATAAGTTTAAATTCGTCAAAAAAATATCTGAAACAAAAATTAGCCTGAACGAGCGTTTTCTCACGGAAACCATCAACAAAATAGCATAATTTGTCTCTTTAATTAAACGTAAAATATAGTTTTCTGATAAATTCGTTAACTTTCTTAAGTGCGCAGTATCTTGTATTGGTAGCAGCCCATACCGGTGGCTTATATAAAATACAAGATATTGTGTATGTAAAGACGACACATGGACTGAAAAAATGTGTAGACTTAGCTTCCAAATTATTACACTATCTAAAAAAATAATTTCGAAACAAAGATGTAAACAAATTTAAACATTAAATAAGCCGTCACGAATTGGTTACTAGCAATAGAAACTGAAAATTTATTCACCTGCATTACATCCAGTAATAAAAATAATAAAATAATGTAAAACCACTTTCAAAGTAAGCTCAACACTTGTGGTTGAGAATAGGACCAACTTGCTGGTGTCCTGTAATGGGGTTCGAACCACCAACCAATGCATCTATATCCAGTCAAAACCACTAAATCAAAAGCTGCTAGAATTTTATTTTTTATTTATTTATTAATTTAATTAATTACAATACATTATAACAAATATTTTTTTATAATATATTATTTCCAATGAGTTTCTTCTGGAAAGAACAACATTATACACTACGATAAGAAAGTATTATAAAAGACAAAAAGATTTCATCATAAAATACAAAAATTGCATACAGAAAAATACAAATTGTATACTATGATCATTATATATATACTATGATCATAGGTATATAATGATCATCATAATCACACGAATTTGATTATTTCCATTAAATGGCGTTCCAGTGCCTCCCAACAGCAGGCCTCAAGAGCTGGAGTACAATAGAAGAGCTCAACCGTGCATCTCTCCCGCTCGCAGTCAAACAAGAGTGGAGGGTGTTGAACCGTGTCGTGGGTTTTCACAGTTTTCCATAAAAGGTCCGCTCCGTATAATGACCGAAGTGTCCCTGCACCGATATGGGACCCTGATAAGTGTGTACGACCCCACCGAAATTGATGGCACGGAATGGGCTTCCCAAGCGAAAAAATGACGACTCCCATTCAAAGGGCTGGCACTCCTCAGCTGGCTTCCCTTTGTGTTTGACATATTTAAAATAAAATGTTTTCAAGGAGAAACATGTTTTAGTATTGATTTAACAAGGATTGCGGAGGGATCATTTTCACGCTTTTGGAAAATGTGAAATCCGGAATATAAGGAGGAATGATAGCGCAAAAATATAATAGAATGTGTGTTAATGTTTTAAGAATAATTTTTATAAAAGATAATAATATTGAGCTAGCAACTTACTATTCGTAATTTTCTTCAATGTGCGTTAGCGCGACATCTACCAAACGTCCCACCAATAATATTATGCGAAATTTGCTTGACTTTTAATGCCCTATCGGCATTTTTGTATAAATAACTTTACGCAATGAAGTATCGAACCAATAGATTGTCACTGGCCATGATCAAAGGAGAAGAAACTTCTTCATTATATAAATGCGATATTCTTTCATTATGAAATGTAACGTCACATTTCAGTTATCGACTCTATTTATTTTTAAGCGACTCACGTCACGAAGCCATTGCAGTGTTTATAAATAACCCCTCTGCAAATAAACTGGAGCAAAAGTTTCTCTGATCCAAATTACTAGAGGCACACTTTAAATGTAATAATTTTAACAATACCAGACCACATTAATCTAAATATATAATATAAAGTCCGTAACTCCACTACAAGGCTGGAGAGTGACTCTAATTGCGGACGGCAGCGCAGCCACCGTCGCTTCTTCGTATCCCGTCAAAAATATACTACATACACTACGCATTGTAAAAGCAGGGCTGAGCTTAAATGCGAACAATTAGTTGACGCCTCCCCGTGATTTTTCACGGGTGTACGCTAGATTATTATAATTATCCTAATCTTCACAACTCAAAAAAAACTTTTATTGTGTTATGCTCGTGTATTTTGTAATATGTTTGATGTATTACAAGCACCTAGATTGAATATAGTGGGTCCTTTATTTTAATACTTTTACTTTTAACTTCTTTTTTTAATTTTTTTTTTATACATATTTTCTATTATTATAGATCGTGCCAAGCCTTGTATAGCTTGTCGGCACGTTACTTACACTTACTTTTTAACATTACACCTTGTTTTCAACAGAAGGCACTAAAGGTCATATGCCAAAAACCAATTCTTCCGAATCAAAGACAATTAAGCCTTAAAAAATTTTGTGTTTCGATTTTAGACTTATTTCTATTTTTGTTTCTCTAAAAAGCTCACGTTTTCTGTGCCTTCTATTTGCAAAATATATTGATTGTATACAATTTTCGAAAATGGATGTAAACGTTCAACGTTATTATTTAAATCAATTATTATTCCAGATATTGTCTACTGATTGACTACGTAAATAATTTTTCAAAATTTTAAATCCATTGCTTCTTATGTTTTGAGCATCACTTGAAAATTGAAAAATTATTGCATTCAAATTGTATTGTAGTTATGTGCATAGTTTGAATGTATTACAAGTAAATAATTTAGTATGTTTCTGAGGAAGTATTTGAAAAATATATTTTTATTCAAATATTTTGCACATCATTGTGCAGAACTAATAAGATCTATCAAACATCTTTCAAGGAACACTGTTGTGATAATATGATTTATTATCATTTTCTTACAAATTGAGTTTCGTTATGTCTTAAAGTATCGGTATAACATTATCCTCAGAACTTAAAATTCCATATTTCCTCCTTCGTCCTTAATATTTACATATTTTCAGAAACATCCGATCTGACTTACTTGGGAATGCAGAAGAATAAAAAGTGAACAATATCGTTGCATCCCGGACAGATTGTTAGCGTGAGAGGGCTCCGATATTATTCCCCTCCGCTCGTTATGCGCTCCTGGTATCCTGGTAGTCTCCCCTAGGAGAGGGTCGCCTGTCCGGCTGCCTGCCGGGTCTCGTTATTTACTGCCAAGAAGAAATGTCGACACTCATCCCGTTATGTAAAATAGAAGCTGAGTATTCTATTTCCAACTTCCTTCTTCAAGGAAATGCATTTTGTCAATATATGATTTTAACATTTAATTATTAATTTTCAAAAAATATTTGGTTAATAATATCATTTCACTATCAATTCATATGGCAGATGCTTTATGGTGTAACGTTATTATTTTAATTAACACTATAATGAAGAGTTTTTTGTCACTAATATATTTTTGAGCAGGAGCTGTCCCTTTCAAAATCATAATTAACTCTGTGAATAATGCAAAATTTAATTTTAATACGAATTAAACATATATTTGTTATATTATTTTCTGGATAAACTTGAAAATATTCTTGAAATCAGTGGATATCAGTATATATTAAAGGATGGTTCTAAAAATTGTTACATGGTTACAAATATAAATATCCCACGTTAATAAAAAAAAAAATGTTAAAATCAGTGTACGTTTTGCCAACGTTAGCTTGCGCTTAGAAATTTGGCTAATTAGCCATTAATAAATTTTCACAATGCACATAAACATGACGTATTTGATTGTTCAATAACCATTGAATATTTGATTTCTCATTTATCAATTTGTCCATTAGCCAACAAAATCTAGCGCAGTGCCTCTGATGCGTTTTGAATAATAAAACATCTAATCACTTTGTTAATGCTTATATGAAATATTTATATTTTATTATATAAATATGCGTTGTTAAGTACTTAGTTATATTTTAGAGAAATAAGGTTTAGAAATGTTTCCAGTGCGTATGAATAAGGTAAAAATACTGCAGAAATACAATTTTTATTTTCTTTTATTTTACTGAGGTGAATACTGAACACTAGGGTTGTATAAAAATATTATTTTTGTATATTCCTTCTAATGGGGGAGGCAAAAGCAAGGGATACTTTTATCACACCAATAGAATAAAGGTGTGTTAGTTGTCAAAAATATGCAACAGCTTGGAACTGAATGGAAAAGTTCATTTTTACAAAATTCAATCGAAAAGAGCGTACAAAAATTTAATGCCATTCTTACGAAAAATCTTCATCCAGCTCTCCATTTTGTATAAGAGTTGTTTTTCTCAGTTCAACTTTACTGAATGCAATAATAGTATTGAATTTTTGGAATAAATATTTAGTGGTATCATCCCTAGTCCGTTTTTTGCAGTAGATAAAATATGAGTTTACTTTTATGAGTATTCTTTTTTGGAGAATATGCAGGTACTTATTACAGTAAAGATTTTATAATGTTATATAAATATAAAATTGCACGGTTTTGTTTGATAAAATAAACTATAAGAGATTTATAAAATAATATTACCCGTGTAAAACGAATAAATTATGGATGATAAATTCACAATCGCGATTAGTAATAATATGTTTTACAGATGGAAATGTTACAAAATTATTACGCAGCTCACATATAAAATAATGAGGTCCATTTGGTGTTTTACCATCCATGCGTTTAATATTTAGAGAAATACAGCATAAATTATTCGAAAAAATATTTTATATGCTATATATAAATTTTGCAATAAATGTTTGAATGGAGTCGCTTGCTTTATAGGCTGAGAGCTTTGCAAAATTTGAGTAAAAATATTGATTTCTTTTTAAACAGTGAAAAAGTTTTCATCAGTCAATAAACAGTGTAAAAATATATAAGTAAATAAATATACCAAAAGAGCTTGCATTCTCTATATTATATTATACTCATATGTTCGTAGATGTATCGATATAAATTGGGTTATTTTCATTGAGTTATCAATTTTTTTATACGTAAAAAGGATAGTCTTGGTCGGAAATAATTTTTAATTTTTCAGCGAATTTGAACCCGCTTAATAATACATTTTTGGTTGATAATTAATTATATTTATTATTCCACGATAATTATCAAATGTTTCGTAAGCGAAAAAAAAAGGGTTGCAGAGAATGCAGCCACAAAATAAACAAAAAAAATTATCTGTAGCGCAACAAAGAATAAGATTATTCAGTGTCAGTGTAATTACGTTTATCAAAAAGTTTTTTGAATAACGTGTCCACCCCACCTAAGAATAGTCTAAGAGTGAGAAGGAGGCTATTGAAACGAAACGTTTTATATGGGATTTAAATGTGCACCGATGTTAAAAAAGAGAAAAGATAATGGCGGCCCTCGTAGCCCAGTGGGCATGACACTGGCTTCTATTCCGGGCTTATTTCCCTGTGAGGTCACACATAATCTATGTGACTTACTTAAGCCTGGGCGTTACGTGAAGTGTTTCGCTTATTTAATTGGTCCTGTTGGATTGTTGAAACGTAAAAAAAATCACCACACATCAGAGTGATCGTACAATTTTTTTAATGATCAACACATTATTTTATTTTAATTTTAATTTCACAACAGGCAATGAGACCCAATTACTGCAGCGAAACACTTTAAAATCACCCCAGCTTAGTGTTTTTGTGATGTGTTTTGATGCAGTAAATCACACATATCTATAGGGATCTCACTGGTAATCGAACCCGGAACCCCTGATATGAAAAGCCAGCGTCACGCCCACTGGTCTAAGAAGGCCGCTCGTATAAATAAAGTTATAATGTAAAATCATAAAAAGCATTGATTTGTCTTATGAGCAACGGCAGACACCTTAGGAACATAAAAAAATCCAATTTTATATTCCTGAATGATATTTAAAAATGCATTCATTAAAGTAAAAGTCGATAAGTGAAAAAGCTGGTTAATTGTTTTTCAGAAATATATAATACAATTATTTGATCTAGTTACGGAAAATTTTCTTTCTTGAAAATGTAAATAACATAAGGTGCCTACAATATATCCATAAAATTTTATAATCAATAAAGTATAAGTGCTTTTTTGGGAGTTTTATCTGTTTTAATAACTAAAGGGCCTAATATGTAGATAAATGCATTTTGTTTATCAACAAATGTAACAATGGAGACATAGAAGACCTTCGTATATAAGTTAAATATCGTTATCGTTAACAGTTAATAAAATTCTTCTCTCTACTCTCCCTCACGTCACTCAATATCAGATCACTCAAATATTTTTAGGTATAACGTGTTCATGATTATAACAACATAGCATCTCTTGTCCCTTATTTATAGTTATCTTAAACTTCAAGTTGTAGACAAAAATTTCACAGCACCAGATCTAGAATGTGCGTTGTGTAACGGTATATCTAGTATACACGAATGAGACTTTAATCCATATCTTCTTCTACTTTATGTAAAAAATACAAATTGCAATAAAATAGCTCTTTTAGCGCTTGTACTTTATATCACTCTATATCTTAGCGACAAGTATCATTATGTAAACATTCTATTCGAGCGGAATACGTAATATTTAAAGACTTGTGTATTTACAATATGTTTATTTGTTTGTTCTTGGATCACACATCTTAAAAAAAAATTTATAATAGTAAAAAAAAAAAAATTTTTTAAGAGTATTCTTGTGTATATGTTAAAAATTCGGATAAACATCACGTACACATTAAAAAAATATTGCTGTATAGATATTCTTGTCAAAAAATATTTAAGCCTCATTTACCAGTGGCGACATCTACATATTATATACAAAATAATGTTTTTTATATGTTATTTTACAATGACAGAAAAAAATTCAACCGTAGATGGCGTGGTTGTATTAAAATGTGAAATTAGTTGCACAAATAAAAAAATATATAAAACTTCCAAATTTTTTTTCTAAAGATTTTCCATTGTTCTTGGGTCGAATAGTGAACGTTGTTTTATGTAAGGTGATGATTTAACTTAACAATGACAGGTTGTAATACATGTGGACACCCAATAAAGACGTCCAAACATAATTTCCTATATAAATAGCTTCGTCTCTGTGACAAATTATAATTTATTTTAATTACTTATATATATACATAATTTATTTGATGTAATGATGTTGAATTTTTTATGTCTCAAACTTATGTTTTAAATTCTGTTACATGGAACGGTGCGAATCATTATGTAAAAGAATAAATGTTTTGCTACTGTTTGTTCATTGATTAACAAGTGCATAGGTTCTATTTCACACTTACTTAAATAAATTACATGGCTAACTAATAATTTACAGATATAAACAATATAATTATTTTCATCGTATAAAATTTTCTAATAAATGCGGTGCGATTTCATCTGTCTCGAACACCGTCACAACATAACATACACACTTTCATTTCACATTCCACGAACCTCTCATCTTTTCAACTCACCAATACTAACAAGGCATGTCCTCTTACTCATTTACATTCCACTGCCAAACACTTAAATTCATACGTCAGAAAATTTGATGATAATGTACCCGAGTTGAAATTTGTCAGATAGCCAGAATCAATCAAAACAATCGATGAAAATGATTAATATTTTGTCGAAATATTCCGCGCCGATTATCCGCGACGCCGGCGTCCGACCGGGAGGCTTGTTTGCTGGGTCAAATGACGTAATTGATTGAGTTTGCTCGGCGGCCTGGCGGCCCCGCCCCAGGCCGTGTGCCCTGCGAGGACCGCGGTCAGCACGGCCCGCGGAGGCTCGCGCGGCCGACGTGACAACCCTAATGGGCGCGACGACGTATGAAGGCTGCGGATCGTGGGTTAAGAGGGTGGTGTTTTTACGATGTCTCAGTGATGTAGTAATATATGTTAATGTTTTCATCAAAATCAGTCGAAATTAAATACTCGAGAATTTTTTCAAATGAAACACATTTTATTGAAACGCATTGTAAAATCATGAACTTAGAAGAATGATTTATAAATCAATTTAGATAGGTTTTAAAAAAAATAGGTGAATCTATAAGAGAGACATGTAAAAAAAATGTCTATCAAAAAATAATTGGGATTCAAACCCGTTTTGGTATTCAATTACCTGACAGAGAAAGAATCCGGTCGCAAATTTTTTTTCGCAAAGAAATAAATCAAATTGATAGCGTTTTTTAATATACCTACAACATATATATTTTTTTAACATATATTTTTCAATGTTATTGTTGAGAAATATATTTATTGTTATATAAATTATCATTAAGATAAATTATATAACTTCACCTCTGTGAGACTTTGACATAAAAATTACAGGATTGTGAACCTGAAAATTAATGAAAAGTAAACCAATTGTTTTTTAAATTGCCTTTATTTGCTTTAACCTAACACTTAATATAATAAAATAATAAATAATTAAAGGTTTGGCGACCCTTGCGTGTTGCTTGAGCCACCCTTTGACTGCGCGTCACACTCTACACTCGACATATCTAAAACTTACGGACATTGCGGACCAACAGGAAGATGGACAGACAGACAGACAACGAAAATATGATATTTAGATGGATAAATTATTCGTGATATTAATATATATATATATAATTAGTGTAAGTAAATCATTTTTATAAAAATTACTATGACCGAAAAAAGTGCAAACCCTTAAATTACCACCTGTTTAAAAGCGTGCTAGGCATTTAATTTAATGTGAGGTCTATATTACTGATAGCATGTTGGGTGACATTGACCCCACCCTAAAATGAGTCGGTCTCTTTTGTGAGTTTACGTGAAAATATACACAACAATTGAATTATTAATATTTTCATTATCTCAATCCTTGAAAGAATTTTTTCTTGGTGAATAATAATTATAGTGATAAAGATAAAAATAAAAAATCAACGTGTGCTTTGGGAAGTTTAAGATATAAAATTCTTTTGTTAGGGGAAACTTCTGTTTGCTTCCCCTAAAATGCATTAAAAGAAAGATAACACTTTTCCCCTTCATTAAAAAATAGAATAACGATAATGTGTTGGTGGGTGCCTACTGTTCGTTTCTCACTTGAGGAGGTATAATTATTTTCCGTGCACGCGCTTTGCCTGCGTTGATAAGACTTAACTGGATATTAATCCGTATCAGATTTTCTAGCTTGAAGCTGAATGTGACCAAGGTGGTTAATGAAATAGAAATTCTCGGCGATGCCAAATCCGATTTCAATATATATTTTTTTATTTAAGCATTAAGACTTTATATGAAAAATATTTATTTTTGTTTTATAGCAGCGTGGTGGATTTTCCGAGCATACTAAAATAAATGAAGAAATAAAAATCAGATTTTTTTTTGTTGTTTTGAAATTTTAACCTAAAATCATTCCTATTGAAAAAATTTTCATGTGTCTTTCATTTTACACACCGATCAATGTTTTCTTGACATTTTATTAAAAACTAAGTAAAATTTTTCTACGTACCATATTTTATCATTAAAAGCATTTTTCATAATCTATCTGTCCGTTTATTCGTCCGTCTGTCTGTCTGTCTATGTAACTTCGTGTAACGTCCATAATTTCATTCCAATTCATGGTTGAAAAAATTGACCAAACGGCCGGAAATGGGGCTTGATTCCCGGACCAGCAAACCCGAACCAGCCGCTTAACGCACGTTGCTACTGTCGCCTCTCCATGGGCCATCATAAATGTAAGTATTTATAATAGACAAGAGCTTGGAAAAGACGTGAACCATTGCAAGTTCCGCTCAATACAATTGCCAGGGTTTAAAATAGTACCACTAACAGCCGGCAGGGTAAATATAAATATTATTTTTTAGGAACCGACATGTAAAAATAACGTCATTTTTGACGGATTACAGCTAGTATCTAAATAAAAAATAATACATAATGGTACAACCAACGTAGTGTTATTTTCATAATTAACACTCCCCCAGAAAATTTTCCATAAACAGCTTTCAAGATGCCAGACTTAAATGTAATTTTTACAAAGTAGGTTCATAGGTAGAATTTTTATACGCCCTAAAAAATGCTATCTAAGTTATATAGGTTTCTTTTCAAATCGCAATTTTTATAGATAACCTACAAGCATATTATTGTGTCGTGTTTTTAGATCACATATATTTTAAAAAACTATTCAAAAACAGCTAATATAACCTTTAAGACATTTGTTTTCTAGTATCAAAATTGTAATATAAAGTTCACCGCATGTCCATACTTAAACATTGCTTATGCAAATTTTGCTTTGAGTAATAGGCTACCCAGATTAAATACACACAGTAACAGTGGAAGGGGTGTTGGACAACATACCTAATTTCTCAGTTCTTTCCGAAATCAGTTCTTTCCTATTCTAAACATCACAAACTGAGTTCATACAAATATAATTTATCTACATAAAAATAGCACCAAAGAGTTTTAATTGTATAATATTTTCTTCGAGAACCTATTAAAATATAATCTTATTCTTTTTATACTTTACATCCAATACTTACAATTATTTTCTTATCTACATAAAAAATATTATATAATTTATCTACATAAAAATAGCACCAAAGAGTTTTAATTGTATATTTTCTTCGAGAACCTTTTATAATATAATCTTATTCTTTTTATACTTTACATCCAATACTTACAATTATTTTTCGATTTTCTATATAATAATCGTTTATTATTTATTGAACAATGGATGACGAATAAGAGTTCTTCATCCTAAACTAGATTATATTTATTTTTAATAGAGATTTGAATTTATAGATAAGTTAATACCATGCCCGATGGACTACGAAGATAAACAAAATGTATTATATCATATTCAAAGCACTCCTAGATGCACATTAACATTTAATAAAATGATAATATGTCGCAATTCACGAATGCTGTGGCAACTTCGTTGCAGATTTTACCCGGTCTGTTTATCCTGTCAACCATCTTCCACTAATACAAAACCACTTAATTAACTTTGCACTACCAGTCTCAAAATTAATACAATTCTAAGCACTGAAATATGTGTTAAATAAAAAATAGATGATGTACCGACAATTACTCCATTTTTTTATTTGCTACGTATTATAAACAAAGTGTAATAATTTCTGTGTGGAGTCAAAGCTTTTCTTTCATGTGTGGTTATAATTAAACTGAATATTTCAGGGATATATTTCAGCTTACCAATAAAAAAATAAAAGCCTTCATTAGTTACTGACTTCTTAAAGTATTTCAATGTTGGTCAGACATTTGTTCCGGGGCAATCATGACTTATTTGTTAAAATGCGGCGCAATCAAATGGTTATATTACTGATTACATAGTGATGTGGAACTGATAAAAAAACCGCTATGTTTTTTGTTTAATCTTTCTGTAAATACAGGGGTCTTCCCGGAAACATGGAAGACGTCAAAAGTTACTCCCATACACAAGAGTGGTTCTAAGTTATCCGTAGAAAATTATAGACCTGTAGCTGTTCTCTCTGCACCAGCTAAGGTATTTGAAATTATAATAAGTAAAACCGTCGCCTCCCGAGTAGAGCCGTTTATAATTGATGAACAACATGGATTCAGGAAGGGCCGCTCGGTTGAGACCAATCTGATGATTTTCACAAATTATGTCACGGAAGCTCTGGACGCGGGACATCAGGTAGACTGTTCATATAATGACTTCGCCAAAGCCTTTGATACAGTCAACCATGATGTCTTATTGAAAAGGTTGTATGAGATTGGTTTCTCGGATGGTATGCTAAAATTTATGGCGAGCTACCTCCAAAATAGGAACCAATACATCTCCTACGGTCTATTCGCGTCAGAGTGCTTCTATACCTTCTCGGGTGTCCCGCAAGGATCTAACCTGGGTCCATTGTTGTTCTCGATTTTTATCAATAATATAAAAAATGTAATTTTAAACTCGCGCTTTCTGTTATTTGCGGATGACTTAAAGCTTTTCTTAAAGGTGTCAACTTTGGACGATTTTCATCTTCTCCAAACAGATATATCAAATATATGTGAATGGGGAAGACGAAATAAACTTTTGTTTAATGTTTCCAAGTGTTCGGTTACATCCTTCACTAGGGCCCAAAAAACTCTATTTTTTCGCTACAAAATGAACGACCAAAATCTGACAAGAACATCGAATGTTAAAGATCTAGGTGTTAAATTTGTAAGCAGCCTGACATTTCACGATCACATAGAGACGATCAGTGGTAATGCTCTGAGAATGTTAGGATTTGTTCTGCGTACTGCCAGGGTTTTCGAGAATACCCGCGTACTGAGAACTCTTTACAACTCCTTGGTGCGGAGTAGACTCGAGAGTGGCTCGATGATCTGGGGGCCACATGAGAGCAAGTACTCTCTTATGGTGGAGAAAGTCCAAAAGAAGTTTCTGAGATATCTCTACATGAGAGAGTACGGGCATTATCCTTGGCTTTACCCAACCGAGTTTCTCCAGGGTATGCTTGGCTACAATAGTTTAGAGACTAGAAGGAATGTGTATTTGATTACACACTTTTATCGATTGTTGCGCGGTATGATCGACAATACTGAAATTATGCAGAGCATTGGTTTGTATGTTCCTGATAATTACCTTAGACATCGTCAGCATAGATTGTTTCACATTCCAATATACAGGACCAACCTGCCGATGGTTATGCCTGTTGGAAAAGCTACAGCTATGCTGAACAAGATCGCTTTGGATATTGATATATTCCATGTGTCTGAGGGGGTTTTCCGAAGCAGGATTCTCCTACACCTTTGACCAGATTATACAGGTCACTTCTAATTGTTTAATAATTGTTTAATAATAAATTAGTATTTTAATACACAATATGTATATGTGTGTGTATGTATGTATGTATATGTATATGTGTATGTATGTATACATATGTGTTTATGTATATGTGTATATGGATGTGTATGTATATGTGTATATGTATATTTTTAGATGTAAGTTAATAATATGTATGCATTGAACATAATGTTTGTAATGTACATATTATGTAATAAATAAAAATTGAAATTGAAATTGAAATTGAAATTGAAATACATTTGTATTTAAATTTCATGGGAATAATTACTTTTTGTCATGAAAGATATGCGGCAAATTTTATGAACCTCACAGATGCGCAGCTTAGAGGGCATCCCGTTTTTCTTAAAAAAATATAAGTGTACTTTTATTTTTTTTAGAAAATTTTTCTTGACAAAAGTATAAAAAAATTTCCGTTATTTTTTTTTAAAGGTGTGCAGATTATATATGCAGCGTGGGTGTGAGGTGGCGAGGAAAGTGAGGATAAGGCGATTGCACCGTAAAACCACCGTTACGGCGTCTGCTCTTAGACTTTACGTTCCTCGTTTCACTTAACCCAAAAATCGTGAATATAATGCGCCCCGCGAATGTGGCGGCAATCGAGACATTTTACATACTAAATATTAACTGCGCCATCTCGGAGATAAGCTCGCTTTACGAGCAAGCTTCGTGACGCATATATTTTTACTCCTGCGCTGACAGGCCTTTTGATTTCGCGGAAAGTGCGCGAGAGAACCCGACCGTAAAACATTGCAGAATTGTCAATGATCGCTCTCGTCACGTAGCCTGTATGTACCCGCTACAGTAAGAAGTAGAAGGCTGTTTAAACTCGATAGTTTCGTCACTTTCAGGTACTACTGCGTAAGTTTGTAGTAATCACTTGGCGAATTACGAAAATAATAGCAAAACAAAAATAAACACAAATATTTGAATACGTCATCCTTATAATGTATAATTTTTTTTTTTTTTAAATAGAGATGTGAATACGGAATACGTGTCACATCAATATTCTTACTATTTTCAAACTAAGCTAAACGCTTGTGCTATGAAAATTGGACTAACTTGCTAGTCTGGAGTGAGGTTCGAACCCGCGACCTTTGGATCACGAGGCCAGTGTCCTAACCACAAGACCAACAAGCTACTCTACTACTTACAAACCCTATCTTATTTGAGTCGTGTAAAACCAAAAATAAATTTAGGTGTCTTCGAGATCATAATAAAAAACCTGTCACTAATCAAGAATTTTGTTCTGGAATCTATGAAACCTGCATCGGAAATATTATGCAACAACAAAAACAATTTTTTTAAACAATTGCTACAATTGCCAATTACATGTGTTAATAAATATTTAACTATTAATAAATATTATATATGTATATTGGTGTGTGTGTTACCAATAGTGAACATTGCTGCTTTGCTACTTACGTAATTTAATATTGCTGTCTTCGCCATAATGTTTCAGTCTAAAATCATCAACAACTCTCACTTTAGTATGAAGCGAAAATTTTGTCACGTGACACATCCTTGGGGATTGATTGGCTGTAGTGAATAGTATTGCCTTTGCTTTTACACTACGATTGATTTAGTTTATATATTATTTCTCTGTCTAAAAAAAGTTCTAGTATTTTCAACATCATATAAATTTGAGCTTGGATGACATTCTTTTCGGTAAGGATCTGGTTAATTTAATTATTAATTTCTGATCTGATGACTTTTTAATGTGAATAAAAAGCACGTGTTTTTATTCTTGTATATGCTGAAGAGATTAAACTTCAAAGTTATGAACCATCTTCAACGACTGTTTGCAGGGAGAGACCTGGAAGTTGTGGGTATTGTCACCATTCTAAAAGTGACAATTTAATTATGAAGACATTAGAATTTTTACATAATATTATAGTGTGTTTGGCGCAAAATTAAAATATTAAAAATGATTTAATCTTAGGTTAAAAAATTATAAATCTTAGATTAAAGTTAATATTTCAATTTCAATTAAAATACGAAGCTGGATGATTTTTTCCCAAAAAAGATAAATAATTACTGTTTAAAATTACAAGGATTATTTAAATTTAATGAATTATCACTGCTATGTCGTTCGGAATACATATTTTTGCCAAATTTTAGTGGGTCAAATGTATTGTAACTTGTAAGGAGAAATTTGCATCAAAGAATTTATAAGTTAAACAATAACTATCGATTCAAGAATAAGGTACCCAGGTCAATGCGAAAAGCTATCAAAAGAAAAACAACAATTTATATTAGTGGTGTGAACAATTGACCACCGGTTAAAGGAGGATTCGTAGCGTTCTTCGGGTATTCAGCTTCTGTGATGAATTTAGAGAGACACCTGACGTGCACCAAACCCTAAGAAGCATGACACATGCAGACAAAGTTTTGAGGTCTGCAAGAGACGATCGCGCCATCCTCTTACATACATTTATACATCTTAGCAGTACCTACCATCTATGCCATCTGATCAGATCATGCGTTGCGAATTGCAACGATACAATCAGGAACATAAAGAAGAATTCATTATTCCTTGTAGGTAGTCGAAAATAGAAAATAGAAACGTAGCAAAACGGAGAGAACAGGGAGTAAACAGGACGGGTACCGCATAATAATGATTAATATAACAAAAACCTTTACCCATTAATCATAAAAATAAAAAGAATGTACATCTTTGCTATTTGAGAGATAAAATATAGAAAAATACCGTCGAAGTGACTACTTTTTTCTTGACGTATCCATCCGCCGGCGTCAGGAGAATATTTCATAATGTCTGGGCGGCCGGTACAAACTACGGGACACGCCGTTTAATCTCTTTGGTGTAAAGTTGCATAACATGATGGCTACTGGCGAATCTAAGCACAACGTAATTATGTATGTACCGTTGGTAAAATAAAACTAGCATAAAGCAGTATTGGCCGCTATGCTGCCAATAGCGCCAATGCTGGACCGCCGCTTGAAGTCTTTCGCCTGGCGACACACGTAGAATTTCGTTAAATAAAGTGATGTGTGTCTTGACTAAATATATATATATTTTTTAATACAGTGAGATAAGCACGCTTCTAGATTTAGCCTTAGCCATTCTCTGGTTCTCGAAAATGTTTAGATATTATCGCAACATAAATATATATTAACGTACAAGGTATTGGTGGTTACTTGAGTTTTTTCCAGAATTATGGTTTATAGATATTGATGGTTCCGAATGACTTGATCGATTTTGAATCCCTCTTTTTGTGTCGTGATTTTTTCAACTAAAACATAAATTGATGGTACCATTGTCATAATTTTATGTTTTATCTTTAGGGAACATAGAAAATGTAATAAAATATGCTGATTTGAGTACTAAATTCAAGGCTTAATTTTAATGAAAAGTAGAGAAGTATTACCCTGTTCTTTCAAATACTGCACAAGTATATTGACCAGTCACCATTTCGTGGTAAAAACCAAAGCAAACCACCTTTTTGCCACAACTAGTAATAGCTCTCACAAACATAGTCGGGAGTGCTAATTGTGTTTTCCGCACACACACAACAGCTACTACAAAAAACTTTAATTTCTGAAGCATTTTCGTTCACAATTTTAGTATAATAACCAGGAGAGCATAAAGCGCAACAAGGTATACAATTTCATGTTAGTATATATACCCAGGTGTAGATATGCGCTCGGTCATGTTTGGGCTGTAATTTCATACATTGGGCATCGGGAGAGTGGGGGAAAGCACCTAACCACGTGAGCCGTCTAGCCATAGCCAGACGCGCTACCAGGAGCACGGCAAACAAAGGAGGTGCACGGAACATTAACTTGGTGAAATACCACCGAGGGATGTAGTAGGTGAGATATGCGCTACGACTTACCCTCGGCGCATTACGTAGCCCTGGTATTCCCGCACCACCCACCACAATGGGATTTGCTGTTTTGGCTTTAAAGTCACAACAGATAAGAAATACATTTTTCTTGACACTAAAAATAGTGTAAATAATGTAATAAAATACATTCCTTGCAATATTTCTTTCACACATGTAATAAATATCGATAATAATTATTCATGAATGTGTACGAATACAATATATTCACAAGTATTATTATTTTTACATAGTTCAGTAAACACATACTTAATTAACACAAACAAATACATAGTCACAATAAAAATACATTTAGATTTTATGCATATTGTTGCACAAAGATATAAAGTAAAATGTTCATTTATTCGAGAAATATCTGTACTATATTAACTAGCCTTTAAAATGACGACGTGCTCATTATAAGCACATTATTAGGTTGTCAGTACATTAATTAAGTGTTTTGTATGTTCGTTTTATTGGTATTTTTTTATTAAGCAGTGTGATTATTAATTTATCAACATAGACTTACGATTACCAATTTGTAAGCTTTTATTTAAAAAAATCTCGAATAACACGATTCGAAAAAAAGAACACGTGTAGGTACAAATGTATCCGTGTACAATTGAGTTTTCTCTAACATTCCTCTCTTTTTGCTGAATACGAGCTTCCACGAAATTGTAGTGAATTTTGTTGTTTTGCAGTGTAAAAGTGGCAAAAAATTGGAGTGGGAATTGTCTCGCGTAATTTAACCGGCGTAACATTAAAATTTCCGGGCGGCGAGTTTTATGTCGCTGTTCTCCGCATTATTGTTTTTCACTCCATAACATGTTGTGTTTGCGTTATTTTGCGTTTTGCACGTGTGTACATGAAGTCACTGTTGTCTAGCCGAAGCGTCGTTTTCAAGATAATCGTTAGGCCTAACAGTTAAAGAAAACGACGTTTGTTACAACGTTTGTTTGTTTGTTGTGGGTGTTATCACCGCGAGAATTTGTTTTTGAAAAAATAGAGGCGGAAACCCAAAATACATATCGTGTATATATGATTGCGCTGCGAAAAGTATGACTAAAAATGGTAGTGTCGTGAACCTTTTTTCAGTAGAAAGGAGTATGTCGCGCATAAATAAAATATATAAAATTAAATCAAATAATAATTCACATGGTATAAATTAAAATATTTTTTAATCACCAAATGGTTTCAGAACACCGTTTCCTCCTTGGGGTAAAACTACTAACTAAACATTATAAAATATATGTAGTATGCTACTTTTTTGTATACACTTGCTATATGATATTATTTTAAACGCTCAACATTCCTTTATTGTCTTCTTGTAATTTTTTTTTTAATATTTACAATTTTAATCTGCAATGAATTATAAAAGCATAAAACAACACTAATTATAATAGTAGAAAATATGTCTATGCCTAATTACAGAAGCGAAACATATCACAAAACACCCAGGCTTGAGTAAATAACTAAAATTAGTTGTGACCTCATTAGGAATTGAACCCGGAACCCTCGGTGTGAGAAGCCAGTGTCATGACCACTGGGCTACGAGGGCCGCCACTAAATTCATAATAAATTTATTTTTACGCTGTTTGATACAGTTTCTTCTATCTTTTGCAGTTATTTCGCAGAACGGCTAAAATGTTCGTCATTAATATAAATTTAATAAATCAATTCTTGTCTATGCTATATACAGTAGACTGTATAGGTATATGATATTTGATCGCTTATTTTATGTTGAATATTTTGTTGAATGTATTCTTAAAACAGTTTAGTAAATTTCGGTGTTCTTTAATTATTCCCGGAGAAATAAGTGGTATAGGGTAATCTTATCTCATAACAAGATATTGGTTAGACATTACAATGCATAAGTACTATCTGGAAAACGAAAACAGGAATGAAAAAAAGTGGATTTTAAGCAGAAATCGTTCAAATAAATATATTTTACAAGAGAAAAAATAAATAAACAGATTCCTTTAAACATAATAGAAAAGTGTTAATAGCATAAGAAATAACGTGAGAAATCGAAGGTCTCTGACTATCCCAAAGGGATAAATACAATAGATGTACTGTGTGATGTGCGTACTTATTGATTTTATTTTTAACGTAGACATTAATTGCCATGACGATCGAGATGCTCAGAAAAAATAAAGTAGATAAGTTGAATTTATATTTAATACAATCCTCTATAGGGTAATTTTAATTAATAATAATTATTTAAAATAAATTAAATTTAAATAATTATTATTGATTAAATTTAAAATTAATTAAATTTTAATAAATATCATTATTAGTGAAATACACAAAAAATATTACGCCGGAATTTCAAATATACCAACCAATTAGTACATAAAATAATTCTTAATCAACATATTATTTTTTCTGCACAGTAATGACTTAGAGATACATAGTACCTTTCATGATAATTACTAAAAACATTCTAATGTTCCTTTTAATACAAAATAAAAATTTTGTGAAATAAAAAAAATGTAATTTCTTTAAAAAAAAAAAAAAATATTAACGAGTAATAAAAATTGTTTAAGAAAGTGTGAGTATCTCAATACATACAATTGCAATGATGCAAAAAAATGCACCTTTATACAATAAAGTGTGAACATGGACGCTGGTGAAGTAGAAGTGCTTTGCAATATCTAAAGTGTATAATAATATATACGAATGTTTTATTTAAAAGCTCTTTGTAAAATATCAACTAGTTCTTATTTCCACAATCGAAAATAGAAACAACTCTCGTAAAATTTATGGCTTGCAATAATCATACATTAAAATAAAGTAATATTCAAAAATGCCGTTCTTTTGTTCGATTACAATGCGAGGATAAAACAGACAATAATTTCTAGTATTGGAGAATTTTTATTTTCCGGAAAAGTTGACAAACAAAAATCTCGGAAAATTATTTATGGCGAATCTGTCAGAAAGTTTTTATTATTTTGCGCCGCTCATATCATATTTTACCGCAACTTTTAGAAAAATCCACCAAAGCAAATTGTAATATTTCTCCCGTAACCTACAAAGTTTAAATGAAAACCCTTGTAAATCCGGATGATGCTTTTTTTTATTTTTTATAATATAGTATTCCGCAATATTGGTGGTAAACCATATTTTTTCGAAGTCATGTAAAAATATGACGGCAGAGGCTACGGGTTTTTTCATGAATATCGCCCGGAGCGTAATCCCTTTTGAGAATATTTGTATCGGATTTTCACAACATCTAACCTTTTGTTTATTACATGTTGCTTCACGGAACTTTCTATTTGACCACATAGGTACACTTTTGTTCACATAACGTGGTTAAGATTGAATTTATTTTTAAATTTAATCTTAACCATATTTCGCATACAAACTAAGAAATATTATTGAAGTGAAAACTTCGTTAACAAAGAGCGCGATGGAAGATTTTTGGATCGGTAAAATCTTACGAGTATGTTACTGTAAGTATCAATATTAGTATGAAAAAACGTTCCGATTTCAAACTTATTCAAAATATTCGGCCGATCAAGCGTAGGATTAAAATATGACATTTCAAATAAAATATATGCAGTTTATTTTCAAAATCG
This sequence comes from Agrypnia vestita, assembly GCA_016648135.1. Lineage (NCBI taxonomy): Eukaryota > Metazoa > Arthropoda > Insecta > Trichoptera > Phryganeidae > Agrypnia > Agrypnia vestita. Next base: position 4,326 of record JADDOH010023819.1, on the reverse strand, counting down.
AATATCTGACCATTCCGCCTATTTAGAATAAAAAAAGTATGTGAAAAAGAATGCCTCATATGTTTATTATTGTTTTTAAGAAAAACTCAATTCGTTTTATTTAAACATAAGGGCCAGCCGAGTCAAATGTATTTTTAAGTTAATTTCAAATGACTAAATTTAAAAATAAACCATCTTCCAAGTTCATCAAATTATCTTAAAAATATATTATTTTAATTTTATTTCTTTATTATTTTTACATTTCATATGAATTCTACGCAAGTAATTCTCCCTGATGACATACTTGTTTCTCAGCTGTATAGACGCTTTGATGTTAGCAGATGCACATATATATTTATGAAATATGATTATGATGGATTGCGTAAATCTCATATTAGGGAGGTCTTGGTACTCCATCATGTACAGTTATATCAAAAGTTCATCATGCAGTTTTTCACTATGTGGTTTGGCCAGTGTTAAATATGGAGAAATGGAGGCGATGATTGTGGTGAATGGAGCTTCAGTAAGATGAAGGCCTACCAATCCTATCCCTATATTCCTATCTTTATCTCTAATTCATTCCCACTCCATCCTCCGCCTTTTTTCAATACGCCTAGCGACATCTCTGGTCCTGTATGGACTCGATCGCATTTTTAATTCCTACCGCATTATCACCTGTTACCTGTTAATTGCCTGACTTGAGTGAAGAAACCGCGTTGTACCGCATCTCTTAAAAGTTCGTTTTTTGGACCATTGTTCAGAAAATATTATCTTATAACCCGCATAAGCACTTGTATTGGAATATACGGCAGCCGTGGATTGTGTCATCTCGAGTTGCAGTTGGACCAAGAATCTTTATTTGGAAGATTAAAATTAAAAGGAAGAAAGAGGCATTTCCATTTCTTATCCAACATCCAGAATTGAAAAGGTAGGATTTCTCCTTATTTGTTGTTCATATTTACTGCAATATTCGTGTCTATTTCTTTGTTCATCCACCGGCCAAATCTCCAGCATCTCGTTACATTATAATTCGCGCGAATGAACGATTGTCTCTCCTAACAAATTTCGATAAAACCGCATCTATTTGATTAATTAAAACCCGCTACACCATAAGATGGTCACTTCGACCGGATTTTGAACCAGTAATTTGATTTTCAAGTTGAGATTTGTCTGAGTATAATCGTTCATTTAAATATACTTTAACATTATTAAAGTGAATCTGTGTTTGAATACAAAGTGCTAATAAAATATAGTGTTTTTTAATCTAGCTCAATTTTATATACAAATTGATAATTTAACGCATCTTAATAGTTTATTATATGTATTCATTTAATGCTCATTGCTCATAAAGAGTAGGTAGTATATTTCTTATTTAATTTGAATTTATTTCAACGCCATCTATTTGATTATTATTATAACTATTTATATAATTGAAAAATCGACGTTTATTGATAGCGCCGTGCAAAAATTAATCATAGGTGTCGCATTAACTGACAACTGATTATAAACAACAAATATTTATTATATTGTTATTTAAGTAACAAATAACAATCATACATTAAATAATATTTATCATCATCGATTTAATATTAGATTATAATCATGGAAAAAAATAAGGAAAAACAGCTTAGACTGCTTGAAGCAGAAAAGGCTACATACTTTTCTCGAACTCAAAACATTTATGATAGCATACCTAAATTAAAAGGTAAAACGTCAATTAACATATTTATATCTAATGCGTTACTTTTAGAGGAAATAAGGCTAAAATTCATTGAAATTGTAATGAAGATAAATGATATTGAAATGGAATTAAATCCGTCATATGTTCCGAATTTTGACAGTTTGAATGTATATGACGAATTGTATGCCGCAATTCAAAATACTAAAAACATTTATAAGGATAAAACGCCTAATATATCTGAAACGCAAGTAGCCGCAAATAATAATTGTAAAACATATATAAAATTACCTCCTATAGAAATTCCTTCTTTCGACGGAAAAATACAGAATTGGCCAATATTTTTAGAATCCTTTAAAACAAATATACATCTAAATGAGGCTTTGAATGATTCTCAACGTATGCAGTATCTAATTGGAAAGCTGTCAAACACCGCGTTAAACTTTTTATCTGGGATAATTCCCACCGGCGCAAACTATTCCAGTGTCTGGAATAATTTGATAAAACGTTACCAAGATAAAAGAAATTTAGGCTGTCAATATGTAAACAATATATTTGAAACTAAGCCAGTATTAAACAATGCAAGTAATTTAAATGAATTTTGTGAGAAATTCTCCGCGTCTGTTTCAGCGTTAAAACAGTTGGAAATTGAAGACGTATTGGACTTTCTATTTTTTAACTGTGCAATTCGTAGGTTAGATATAGACACTGTGAATGAATTTGAACTTTCCGTGAAAGATAAAGAAATCCTCTCAATGACTGAGTTGTTGGAATTTTTAAAGGCAAAGGTCAAAATTTTAGAACGTTTATCTAGTAATAATAATTCGTATAATTCAAATAAATCGCATACTCTCAAAAATAAACCAAACAATAATATTTCAAAAGCATTCATTACCAATTACGCCGCGTCTAATAATAATTGTTCGCAATGTAAAACCTCGCATTCTCATTTCTATCAGTGTAAGCAATTTAAAGAACTTTCGCCAAAAAACCGCTTTGATTTAGTGAAATCAATTAATGGCTGTGCGAATTGCCTAAGCTATAGCCATGGAAGTAAGGCATGTCACTCGACGAATTCTTGCAAAAAGTGTGATAAACGGCATCATACTATGTTACACTTTGATGACAATAAATCTTTTAAGAAAAATAATACTTGCAATGAAATTAAGTCAGTGCCAAGTACATCCGAAATTCAAAACAACTCTACGACTCTGTGTACTCAAAGCAGTAATTTGCCACAGTTACGTGTCATTTTGCCTACCGCTCAAGTATACGCTTATTTTAACAAGCGTAATAAAAAAAATGTCAGATGTTTAATAGATAATGCATCTCAAAATAACCTTATTACCTTCGCTTGTTGTAAGAGGTTAAATTTTAAAATAACTTCTTTGATTAATTCTGTGATTAAGGGTGTAGGTACAAGTTTTAGACCAATACATGGTTATACCTCTTTTAAGATTAAATCTCGAATTTCTAATCAAGAATATGAGATTCAGTGTTTGGTTTTGGATTGTATAACGGACGCATTGCCTACTGAATATATTGATACGGCAAATTATACGCAATTAAGGACTATTCCTTTAGCAGATTGCAGTTGGAATATGCCTGGTGATATAGAAATTGTATTGGGAGCACAATTATTTCCGTATATCTTAATGGGTGGAAGAATTGAAGTGCCAAATTTTTCACCACTCATTGAAACAACATTGGGATATATAATTATGGGTAATATACCTTACGCATCTGAAAATACCGCATATAAATCAACTACAACCGCAATGTCACAAATTGTACAATGTGATATAAATTCTATATCTTGTTGCGCTATAACTGAATTGGAAAATACCTTGCATAAGTTCTGGACATTGGAAGAATTACCCGTTAAACAATTTCAAAGTCCGGAAGACATAGCTTGTGAAAATATTTATCGTTCAACGGTTTCTCGAAATGATCAGGGCCGTTATATCGTAGCTCTTCCATTTTGTAAGAATCCAAATGAGTTAGGTAGTTCTTTTGCAACACAAAGGCGTTTGATCGCCTTAGAACGTAAATTCAGTTGTAATCCTGAATTACGTCAACATTATAATGATGTTATTAAAGATTATTTAAATAATAATTATTTGCGTGAAATTCCATCTCCTGTGGAGGATGGATATTATGTACCACATCACGCAATTATCCGCCAAGATAAGGCTACTTCAAAGGTTAGGATAGTGTTAGACGCTAGTGCAAAATCCCATTCTGGTTTATCGCTTAATGATATTTTATTCGTAGGATCTAATATGCAAAAAGATCTGTTTTTGCTTCTACTTAGGTTTCGTCTTTTCGTCGTGGCAATAACAGCGGATATACGACAAATGTATTTGAGAATAGGGGTTACGGAAGAACACCAAAAATATCAAAGGATATTATATCGCTTCAATACTGATGAAGAAATTCGCACCTTTCAATTTAATTCTGTTCCATTTGGATTGAAGGCAAGTCCGTATCTGGCAATGCGTACCATACGTGAACTTGCTTCCGATGAACTACCCGTTTATGTATCTTTTCCCAACGCCGCAATTGTTGCTACATCCGATTTTTATATGGACGACTTAGTAAAGTCGGTCCCTGCTAGTTCTGGGGAAAAAGAGGCAATAAACCTAATAAAAGAATTAATTTCATTTTTC
>JADDOH010023818.1:0-69221 GCA_016648135.1 Agrypnia vestita | reverse complement strand
CGAAGTCATGTAAAAATATGACGGCAGAGGCTACGGGTTTTTTCATGAATATCGCCCGGAGCGTAATCCCTTTTGAGAATATTTGTATCGGATTTTCACAACATCTAACCTTTTGTTTATTACATGTTGCTTCACGGAACTTTCTATTTGACCACATAGGTACACTTTTGTTCACATAACGTGGTTAAGATTGAATTTATTTTTAAATTTAATCTTAACCATATTTCGCATACAAACTAAGAAATATTATTGAAGTGAAAACTTCGTTAACAAAGAGCGCGATGGAAGATTTTTGGATCGGTAAAATCTTACGAGTATGTTACTGTAAGTATCAATATTAGTATGAAAAAACGTTCCGATTTCAAACTTATTCAAAATATTCGGCCGATCAAGCGTAGGATTAAAATATGACATTTCAAATAAAATATATGCAGTTTATTTTCAAAATCGAATATCTGACCATTCCGCCTATTTAGAATAAAAAAAGTATGTGAAAAAGAATGCCTCATATGTTTATTATTGTTTTTAAGAAAAACTCAATTCGTTTTATTTAAACATAAGGGCCAGCCGAGTCAAATGTATTTTTAAGTTAATTTCAAATGACTAAATTTAAAAATAAACCATCTTCCAAGTTCATCAAATTATCTTAAAAATATATTATTTTAATTTTATTTCTTTATTATTTTTACATTTCATATGAATTCTACGCAAGTAATTCTCCCTGATGACATACTTGTTTCTCAGCTGTATAGACGCTTTGATGTTAGCAGATGCACATATATATTTATGAAATATGATTATGATGGATTGCGTAAATCTCATATTAGGGAGGTCTTGGTACTCCATCATGTACAGTTATATCAAAAGTTCATCATGCAGTTTTTCACTATGTGGTTTGGCCAGTGTTAAATATGGAGAAATGGAGGCGATGATTGTGGTGAATGGAGCTTCAGTAAGATGAAGGCCTACCAATCCTATCCCTATATTCCTATCTTTATCTCTAATTCATTCCCACTCCATCCTCCGCCTTTTTTCAATACGCCTAGCGACATCTCTGGTCCTGTATGGACTCGATCGCATTTTTAATTCCTACCGCATTATCACCTGTTACCTGTTAATTGCCTGACTTGAGTGAAGAAACCGCGTTGTACCGCATCTCTTAAAAGTTCGTTTTTTGGACCAATGTTCAGAAAATATTATCTTATAACCCGCATAAGCACTTGTATTGGAATATACGGCAGCCGTGGATTGTGTCATCTCGAGTTGCAGTTGGACCAAGAATCTTTATTTGGAAGATTAAAATTAAAAGGAAGAAAGAGGCATTTCCATTTCTTATCCAACATCCAGAATTGAAAAGGTAGGATTTCTCCTTATTTGTTGTTCATATTTACTGCAATATTCGTGTCTATTTCTTTGTTCATCCACCGGCCAAATCTCCAGCATCTCGTTACATTATAATTCGCGCGAATGAACGATTGTCTCTCCTAACAAATTTCGATAAAACCGCATCTATTTGATTAATTAAAACCCGCATCACCAAAAGATGGTCACTTCGACCGGATTTTGAACCAGTAATTTGATTTTCAAGTTGAGATTTGTCTGAGTATAATCGTTCATTTAAATATACTTTAACATTATTAAAGTGAATCTGTGTTTGAATACAAAGTGCTAATAAAATATAGTGTTTTTTAATATAGCTCAATTTTATATACAAATTGATAATTTAACGCATCTTAATAGTTTATTATATGTATTCATTTAATGCTCATTGCTCATAAAGAGTAGGTAGTATATTTCTTATTTAATTTGAATTTATTTCAACGCCATCTATTTGATTATTATTATAACTATTTATATAATTGAATAATCGACGTTTATTGATAGCGCCGTGCAAAAATTAATCATAGGTGTCGCATTAACTGACAACTGATTATAAACAACAAATATTTATTATATTGTTATTTAAGTAACAAATAACAATCATACATTAATAAATATCTATCAACATCGATTTAATATTAGATTATAATCATGGAAAAAAATAAGGAAAAACAGCTTAGACTGCTTGAAGCAGAAAAGGCTACATACTTTTCTCGAACTCAAAACATTTATGATAGCATACCTAAATTAAAAGGTAAAACGTCAATTAACATATTTATATCTAATGCGTTACTTTTGGAGGAAATTAGGCTAAAATTCATTGAAATTGTAATGAAGATAAATGATATTGAAATGGAATTAAATCCGTCATATGTTCCGAATTTTGACAGTTTGAATGTATATGACGAATTGTATGCCGCAATTCAAAATACTAAAAACATTTATAAGGATAAAACGCCTAATATATCTGAAACGCAAGTAGCCGCAAATAATAATTGTAAAACATATATAAAATTACCCCCTATAGAAATTCCTTCTTTCGACGGAAAAATACAGAATTGGCCAATATTTTATGAATCCTTTAAAACAAATATACATCTAAATGAGGCTTTGAATGATTCTCAACGTATGCAGTATCTAATTGGAAAGCTGTCAAAAACCGCGTTAAACGTTTTATCTGGGATAATTCCCACCGGCGCAAACTATTCCAGTGTCTGGAATAATTTGATAAAACGTTACCAAGATAAAAGGAATTTAGGCTGTCAATATGTAAACAATATATTTGAAACTAAGCCAGTATTAAACAATGCAAGTAATTTAAATGAATTTTGTGAGAAATTCTCCGCGTCGGTTTCAGCGTTAAAACAGTTGGAAATTGAAGACGTATTGGACTTTCTATTTTTTAACTGTGCAATTCGTAGGTTGAATATAGACACTGTGAATGAATTTGAACTTTCCGTGAAAGATAAAGAAATCCCCTCAATGACTGAGTTGTTGGAATTTTTAAAGGCAAAGGTCAAAATTTTAGAACGTTTATCTAGTAATAATAATTCGTATAATTCAAATAAATTGCATACTCTCAAAAATAAACCAAACAATAATATTTCAAAAGCATTCATTACCAATTACGCCGCATCTAATAATAATTGTTCGCAATGTAAAACCTCGCATTCTCATTTCTATCAGTGTAAGCAATTTAAAGAACTTACGCCAAAAAACCGCTTTGATTTAGTGAAATCAATTAATGGCTGTGCGAATTGCCTAAGCTATAGCCATGGAAGTAAGGCATGTCACTCGACGAATTCTTGCAAAAAGTGTGATAAACGGCATCATACTATGTTACACTTTGATGACAATAAATCTTTTAAGAAAAATAATACTTGCAATGAAATTAAGTCAGTGCCAAGTACATCCGAAATTCAAAACAACTCTACGACTCTGTGTACTCAAAGCAGTAATTTGCCACAGTTACGTGTCATTTTGCCTACCGCTCAAGTATACGCTTATTTTAACAAGCGTAATAAAAAAAATGTCAGATGTTTAATAGATAATGCATCTCAAAATAACCTTATTACCTTCGCTTGTTGTAAGAGGTTAAATTTTAAAATAACTTCTTTGATTAATTCTGTGATTAAGGGTGTAGGTACAAGTTTTAGACCAATACATGGTTATACCTCTTTTAAGATTAAATCTCGAATTTCTAATCAAGAATATGAGATTCAGTGTTTGATTTTGGATTGTATAACGGACGCATTGCCTACTGAATATATTGATACGGCAAATTATACGCAATTAAGGACTATTCCTTTAGCAGATTGCAGTTGGAATATGCCTGGTGATATAGAAATTGTATTGGGAGCACAATTATTTCCGTATATCTTAATGGGTGGAAGAATTGAAGTGCCAAATTTTGCACCACTCATTGAAACAACATTGGGATATATAATTATGGGTAATATACCTTACGCATCTGAAAATACCGCATATAAATCAACTACACCCGCAATGTCACAAATTGTACAATGTGATATAAATTCTATATCTTGTTGCGCTATAACTGAATTGGAAAATACCTTGCATAAGTTCTGGACATTGGAAGAATTACCCGTTAAACAATTTCAAAGTCCAGAAGACATAGCTTGTGAAAATATTTATCGTTCAACGGTTTCTCGAAATGATCAGGGCCGTTATATCGTAGCTCTTCCATTTTGTAAGAATCCAAATGAGTTAGGTAGTTCTTTTGCAACCGCACAAAGGCGTTTGACCGCCTTAGAACGTAAATTCAGTTATAATCCTGAATTACGTCAACATTATAATGATGTTATTAAAGATTATTTAAATAATAATTATTTGCGTGAAATTCCATCTCCTGTGGAGGATGGATATTATATACCACATCACGCAATTATCCGCCAAGATAAAGCTACTTCAAAGCTTAGGATAGTGTTAGACGCTAGTGCAAAATCCCATTCTGGTTTATCGCTTAATGATTTTTTATTCGTAGGATCTAATATGCAAAAAGATCTGTTTTTGCTTCTACTTAGGTTTCGTCTTTTCGCCGTGGCAATAACAGCGGATATACGACAAATGTATTTGAGAATAGGGGTTACGGAAGAGCACCAAAAATATCAAAGGATATTATATCGCTTCAATACTGATGAAGAAATTCGCACCTTTCAATTTAATTCTGTTCCATTTGGATTGAAGGCAAGTCCGTATCTGGCAATGCGTACCATACGTGAACTTGCTTCCGATGAACAGCAATCTTTTCCCAACGCCGCAATTGTTGCTACATCCGATTTTTATATGGACGACTTAGTAAAATCGGTCCCTGCTAGTTCTGGGGAAAAAGAGGCAATCAAACTAGTAAAAGAAATAATTTCATTTTTCGCAGCTGGGGACTTCAAATTGGTTAAATTTTCAAGCAATTCAAAGGAGCTTCTAGCGCAATTACCACCTCAGAATTGTGATCCAGTAAATTTTACGGACACTAATACTGATCTTAAAATTTTAGGATTGATGTGGCTTCCAGAAGAAGATGTATTTTCCTTTAAAATATCTCCATGTATCGAGCAATGTTCTAAGAGAAACATCTTGTCAGTTGTAGCAAGATTATTTGATATTTTAGGTATGGTGTCTCCAGTAATTTTATATGCGAAACTACTTATCAAATCACTATGGAATGCCAATATAGATTGGGATGAGTTACCTCCTGATGACATAATAACTGCTTACCAAAATTTGATTAAAGAATTGCCTTTGTTATCAAATTTAAAAATCCCTCGTCACTTAAATGTAGCTTCAGGTTGTACGGTAAATATAGTCGCCTTTTGTGACGCAAGCTTAAAAGCATATGGCTGTGTTGTTTATTTACACGTTACGGATGCTCAAGGTAACACATCTATCAATTTGGTATGTTCCAAATCAAAGGTCGCCCCGTTAAAGATTGTATCATTAGCTCGCTTAGAGCTGTGCGCAGCCTTATTACTATCTAAATTAGTTAGATTTGTATATGATTCTTTTAACCCGCTTTACTCTATAAATAACATATACGCATTTAGCGATTCAATGATTGCCTTATGTTGGATCAAATCGTCTCCACATAGATGGTCCATATTTGTATCCAATCGAGTAGCTAAAATTCAGGAAAATCTTGATGGCGAACATTTTTATCACATACCCGGGATAGAAAATCCTAGCGATTGTTTATCTCGAGGTATTTTGCCTTCGCAACTGCTAGTACATGATCTATGGTGGCACGGACCTAGTTGGTTGAATAAACAACCCGATTCGTGGCCTATAAAACCATTTGGTCCTTCCGCATCTTCAGAAATTCCCGAGTTTAATTCGAAATTTTTGTCTTCAATCTTAAAACAACCGCCTGTTTTATACCCGCTGGTCCTTCGAGTTTCCTCTTGGAACAAATTGCTTCACGCAGTAGTATATGTATTACGCTTTGCGCGAAAATTACCGCATTCAAAATATATGGAAGTTGATCTTTTGAATCTAGCAGAACGTTACTTATTGTTTTCTGTTCAACAGCATTATTTTGCGCAAGAGTACTCCGCCCTTTTAAAGGGAAATTCTCTCCCTGTACCTTATAAAAGGCTTGATTTATTTGTAGACAACCATGATCTTATCCGCATAGGAGGCAGGTTATCAAATTCAGATTTGCCATTTGATGCAAGGCACCCTGTACTTTTACCAAAATCGGATCATTTAGTTAATCTTTTAATTGATCATTATCATAAACAAAATTGCCACACTGGGGCAAATTTATTGAATTCCCTAATTAAACAAAAATATTGGATAATTTCCGCTCGTAATGTTATTAGAACAAGAATAAGAAAATGTAATGCTTGTTTCCGTATAAAACCGAAAGGTCCGCTCCCTAAAATGGCAGATTTGCCTTCGTACAGAGTTCAAGAGGTTACTAAAGCTTTTATACACACCGGTGTAGACTTCGCTGGCCCGATTAACATTACGTTAACTAGACGTCGAGGTCAACGTTCTCAGAAAGCGTATATCTGCCTCTTTAGCTGTCTTTCTACGAGAGCTGTTCATGTCGAACTTGTCTCTGATCTTTCAACAGATAGTTTTTTAGCCGCTTTTAAACGTTTCCTCTCGCGACGAGGGCCTGTGTCATGTATGTATTCTGATAATGGGACAAATTTCGTTGGTGCAAAGGCACGATTAAACGAAATATATAGTAACGTGATGTCCGACACTTTGCAAACCGCATTAAGGGATGAATTGCTCAAGAAAAGAATTACGTGGAAAATGATTCCACCCAATGCACCTCATTTTGGGGGTTGTTGGGAGTCCCAAATAAAGTCACTTAAAGCGCACTTATATAGAGTGATTGGAAAGCAATTGCTGACATATGAGGAATTAATGACGGTACTTACGCAAATCGAAGCAATAATGAATTGCCGCCCGTTGGGTTTAATGTCAGAAGATCCTAGTCTAGAAATTCTGACACCCGCTCATTTTCTGATGACAACCCCTCTACAATTTCTTCCTGCAGAAGATGTATTAACTACGTGTCCCAATTTATTAACGCGTAAACATTTATTGGACAACCTAGTTCAATCTTTTTGGAAGAAATGGAGGTTGGAGTATTTACACACCTTACAAGCAAGACAAAAATGGTGTTCGTCAGAAAATCCTGTGCGAGTGGGCACAGTTGTGCTTATACATTTGGATGATGTGCCACCATTGCGGTGGCCATTGGGTAAGATTGAGGAGGTGTTTCCTGGATCTGATGGCGTCATCCGGGTCGCAGTCGTGAGAACTGCGTCCGGAACGTTCAAAAGGCCAGTAGTACGGCTCTGTCCTCTCCCTACACAATTTTAATTTGTATAGGAAATATAGTTTAGATTAGTATTAGGTTTATTAGCAAAGCAATGTGCTTTGAATGAATATTATGATATTTTTATTTTATTTTATTTTACGCATGTGAAGCCATGTATTCAAACACATATTTATTTTCATTGTTCTTATTATTTTTTATTTTATTTTGTTGTTTGAAAGCTCAAGCTTCCAAGGTGGGGAGGATGGTTTGGCCAGTGTTAAATATGGAGAAATGGAGGCGATGATTGTGGTGAATGGAGCTTCAGTAAGATGAAGGCCTACCAATCCTATCCCTATAATCCTCTTTATCTTTAATTCATTCCCACTCCATCCTCCGCCTTTTTTCAATACGCCTAGCGACATCTCTGGTCCTGTATGGACTCGATCGCATTTTTAATTCCTACCGCATTATCACCTGTTACAGGTTAATTGCCTGACTTGAGTGAAGAAACCGCGTTGTACCGCATCTCTTAAAAGTTCGTTTTTTGGACCATTGTTCAGAAAATATTATCTTATAACCCGCATAAGCACTTGTATTGGAATATACGGCAGCCGTGGAATGTGTCATCTCGAGTTGCAGTTGGACCAAGAATCTTTATTTGGAAGATTAAAATTAAAAGGAAGAAAGAGGCATTTCCATTTCTTATCCAACATCCAGAATTGAAAAGGTAGGATTTCTCCTTATTTGTTGTTCATATTTACTGCAATATTCGTGTCTATTTCTTTGTTCATCCACCGGCCAAATCTCCAGCATCTCGTTACATTATAATTCGCGCGAATGAACGATTGTCTCTCCTAACAAATTTCGATAAAACCGCATCTATTTGATTAATTAAAACCCGCTACACCAAAATGTCTTTTGTTTCTTTTTTTTTTAAGAAAATAGAAAAAAAGATAAACAAGAAACAAAAGACATTTCATTCCGATATTTTGACAGTTATGCAACACCCTAACGGTGGAAAGGTTTTTCTGAAACATACACTACACTGCCGAAATACTACGTGCCATGAAAAAAGTAGTTAACAGACTGTAAACTTTTAGAAAAAATAGTTAATATCACCCAGTCGTTGATTACATTAATTCCCAATTTGATACCACTTATCTGCTAACTAGAGCGGTTGTAACATAAATCGATTTATTACAAATGTCCATGCGGTTTACAAAGGTTGACGAGAGACGTGGTTAAATAAAATAAAATACATTATCAAAAAAAGCAAAACACTTGTGCCATGAAACAATAAATTTTTGACTTATATATAACTGACTTATATTGTACTGTCCTGAAGAAAGTGGGTGAAACCAAAACTTATTGTAATAGATAGTCTAAAATATAATATCAATAACAAAGCTTAAAACTAAATATATAATATTTTTATTTAAATTAAAATATGTTTTATTATTACAAGTTGTGTGGGAAATTATATCCTTAGATTTATGACCGAAAATAACCAGTAAATAATATTCTTAATTTTTATTTAAATAATAAAATGATTTTAATTATTTTTAAAGAACAATTATACAAAATAGATGATAATTTGTAAATAACAAATACTGTGTGTGCGTCAAAACAATAATGCAATATAAACTTAACTGCACGAAATAAAATATTTAAATTACTGTAAAATGAGCTTAATTATTTTTAAAGAACAATTATACAAAATAGATAATAATTTGTAAATAACAAATACTGTGTGTGCGTCAAAACAATAATGCAATATAAACTTAACTGCATGAAATAAAGTATTAAAATTACTATCATGAAATATCAAAGAATCTTTGTAATTTCACATAATTTGTGACAATTTTTTTACTAACAATCTTGTAATTAATTCAAAATTCATACCAATTACGTACTCACTGAAGCTAGTAGTTATTGTTTTATTTTAAATCCTTATACAAAATGTCGATCTTAAGTACTTAGGTTTAATTATTATTAATTCTTTAATTCTTTCCTTTTTTGTGTATATATACCTAACATGTTTTTTTATTAATATAAGACGTTATCAGAATTTCTTATCGACAGAGTTTCTGATACTATCTATGGAAACTCGAGTAGTCAAATTTAAAACGTTATCAATATCAAGTAGAGAAAACGTAGTTTATGTTTTCCATCCATTTTAAATGTAACTAATATTTTAACTATTGTCATCGCAGTGTAAATGAATTTTCATTGTATTTAAAATAAAAAAGATTCAAATACTTATATAAATTTTCTCTAATAAATATACCTACATAAAAGATCAAAGCCAAACAAGTTGGATTAATTTTTTTTTTAAATTTATATAAATTAACTTTGTAAACACCTCTTATTTATTAAAATTCAACATGTTTCGAAAGCAATGTCTTCTTCGTCAGGATAACAAAAATAAAATTTAACAATCGAAGTATAGATCAAAATATTAAAAAGTTATATATGGAAAATGATAACATAAAGTACCTAATAGGTACATTTTTAAATTTTACAGATTTTAAAATTTTATTTTTGTTATCCTGGCAAAAAAGCCATTGGTTTCAAAACATGTTGAATTTTTTCCATAAATAATTGGCTTTTACAAAGTTAATTTATATAAATTATAAATAATAATGTCACCACAAAATAAATTTGCTATATTTGAAGAAGAAGTTGGATTAAATTTATGCCATTTATACATAAACCGATTCTGCATCTAAAAGCCAGGTGTTAAGTAATTAGTGGATAGTTGTCTAGTTGCTAATTAATACAAAGTTCACAAGATCTTTTGTATGTAATTAATGCAAACGGGAACCTTATTGAAAATAAACTAGTTTTGTTTACTTGAAAAATTAATTGATTGTGACAATTTTTAACGCACAGCGGTAGTCGGTAGAGTTAAACAAGTATTCAACTTTGTTTGACTAATTAGACGAATCAATTATTTATTTAAAATTCATCTTTTGAAAAAGTTCTCTGTCTTGCCAGAGAACTGCAATTTAAAATAACTTAATGAATTGAGTTTTTTACATTTTATTGGTTCGTGTCCATATGGTTACTAAATACATTTTGAATATATTGAATTTTGTCGAGTGTTCCTAATTGATTTATTAAGGGGGAATACCAACCTAGACATTTTGAAAAAATCGATTTTTAAATTTTTGCATTTTCTTAAAGCTTGAGGTCTTAAAAATGTCTGGTGAAAATTTCAAGCAAAAAATAAAAAAAAATAGCAAAGTAATAGCTGATAATAGTGGCACATGTTTGTTGATTTACGCTCTTGTTGTTGTTGCTTGTTGATCACACGGCGCCGCGCTACACGCAGGTAGCTGCCAATCGGACTCTTTCACAATAGAAACGTTAAACCTGTTTCTATATTGTTTGTGAAGAGTGCTCGATGATATTGGAATTTTAAGCAACGTGGAGGACTTATGTAATGGACCTGGAAATATAATTTTATGTAAGTTGAAAAATTTCGCGATTTATTCATTGCTCAATATTCAAAAGCGTTTTACTCGAAACCATGTTTTGAAAATCGGTGACCAAAATATCTCGGCAACCACTGAACCAACCAACTTGAAATTTCTAGTATTTTTTCTATACATAAATATCTAGTCGTTGATGTAGAATTTTTTTTTAAGTGACTTAGTTTTTTTTTTATCGGCATAATAAACCCGAATTTTCCCCTAAAAAATGCTATTTTAAATTCAAACGCCGTCCATTTTGACAAAAATCTATATTTTCAAAAACCCCTACATCAAAGACTAATTAAAAATGTTAATTTTGATAATCTTTTTGTTTTTTTGTATTCTGATGATTACAAATGAATTGGGAGTGGTCACCGCGGAGAACCTTTTTTTGTCGGCAGTTGACAGAACCCAAGAATTTTTCACCAATGTTGAATATTTTTTAATAAAAAAAAATATCATATTCTTAAATGTATGTACTTTCATGTAGAAATAATACCTATACCATAATTCATATTCGATTACTTTCTAAAGCCTGGTAGTTTCGAATAGCTTTTATTATTATAAGCATAATAATATATAAATGTTCAAGTTTTGTGTTCGTAACATTGTGGAAATTCATTTTTAATATTAAAAAATGAGAAATAAACACAACACTGTTTTATTCCACTATATTTATTTTGAATTGTTAGAATGTTTTTGGGATTTCTCCCATTGTCAATAACAACACGTTTACAACTAAATTAAAAATAATTCGAGACATAATTTATATTTATTTCGCCCCCGACCCCCACCACCATTACACCCACCCAATCCCTATAAGTTCTGTCTCGAATTATTTTTAATTTAGTTGTAAACGTGTTGTTATTGACAATGGGAGAAATTTCGAAAACGTTCTAACAATTCAAAATATATATAGTGGAATAAAACAGTGTTGTGTTTATTTCTCATTTTTTTATAATACTTTATGCATAATTTTGCTGGTCGTTCGATGAATCGATTATATATGGTTCATCTTGATCTTATATTATAGGTTTTCTTGAAAAAAAATCACATAAATCACATTTTTTCGATTAAATAAGTTTTAGATATTGTCATGAGATCCTAAATCAAGACGAACCATATATAATCGCGGAATTACACACCTGTACGTGAGTCTGGAATGTTTTAGAATGATTAGTGATTCATCGATCGACCAGCAAAATTATACATACATTATTATACTATAGCCTAGTAGAGTGACATAATCCACAAATCTAACAAAAAAAAAATGTATAATCTTATCTTATATTTTTATTGTTAAATTATTATTAAGTACCTATACAATGTAAACAAGGAGTTTTTGAAATAAATAAAATAAATAAATTATAATAGCTATTTGAAACTACCAGGCTTTAGAAAGTATTCGACAGCGATCAATGTGATAAGGAACCACGAATAAAGTATTCCCAGATATGCAAACATTCTAAAAGACGAGTATAAAGTGTTCCCGACCAGTGGAAGATTCTCGAGAGACTAGTGTGAAATTAGTCTGATTTACAAAATGCTGCTCCAGTTAATAGTGAGTTTTGTAATTAATAAAAACATTAATCGATTTCAAGCGTTTCATGTCTCCCACCGCCGCGACCCCGTAAAAAAATCTTAGAACTTTACTAATAAATTTCCGCTACAAAGTATTTACAGTAAAAAATAAAATTATTTTATAAATGTTTCGAATATTTGACATTCCTATCGTCTTCGCATTGTTTGTAAATCGGAACCTTAACAACAAATTAATATTTCAAATACTAAGGTCGAAACTGAAATACTGTCACGTGACATGACTTTGGGAGGCTAATAAAAACACTTGTAATTAATTTAGTTTTATTTATTATCAAAAATAAGTCACTAAACACGAGTTGAATTGTAGTACCGTTCATAATTTTATAGTCGATAAATGTCTCCCGAATATATCACACACTTATTATTGAACTATTACTTAATCCGCACTTATTAACGCTGTTTCTATCGATTAGATAATTTCTCGTAACTTCCGTTCAATGTTCGCTCATAGAAACCTCTCGCCCGGTATTCTTCCTTTATTCCGCTGGTATTACTCGGAGTCACACTGTGTTTGTTCACCTACTAATATCGTATGTTGTAATATCACGAATTATGGTGATGGTTTTTTGCTACGGAGATGTCAACTTGTTAAAGTCATTACCTGAGTTGTTTGAGCCAGCGTCACGTGACTCCTTATATAGCTCAATCCCTTTGAAAAGTTTTTTCTAGAGGTAACGAGGAGCCTGGTTAAATTTCTAAGCTTTTCATAAAGCATTTTACTATGTAACGGAATTTCGGCGGCTATTCCTAACTGACTCTGGCGGGAACGGATGACTATCCGCCTTTGCGTGACGTTACTTGATTGTTATCAGCATTAAGTAGGTACACAGTCCCGCTACAATATGTTTGTAACAAAACTGTAAGAAACTAGAATAATAAATGTAATAATCTTATTTCGGGATGAGGTTGCTCCAAGTAAAGACTTTGTTCTCGTAAGTATTTATTCGGTAACAATAATGGTTTAGTCAATTGTTTATACAGTAAGATGCGGTCTCGATAACAATGGTAGTAAAAGAGGCTCGACTCGACATTCACGCGCCTTTTTATACATTCTCTCTCTCTGTCATGCAGTCTCTTTCTGGCGTCGCGACATACGTTCCTCAGATCTATTACAATGTATATTATATATTATATAATAAATATGTAAGTAGTAGAAAATTTATTACTTTTTTAAAAACATCTTTCATTCGGCAATTAATTTTCGGTGGGCGTTCAAACTTTCCACCAACGTGATAAATACGCAGTATCCACATCGATGCGTACACATTTTTTCACACTCAAAACCTGCCAACATACAACACAAACAGAAATATTGCGACGGTTACCATCGTTAGTTTTTATTATTCTGCTGTGTATCAGATTGTGTTCGATGGCGATTAATCTCTACGGAGATCATGAACGGGACCAATAGTATAGTGTAGGTCTGTTATCCCATCCCCTTGCTGCCTCTTTCTCCTTCCGACTTGATGAACCCACATATTATGTAAGAGCAGGGGCGTGCACTTTGTGCATTTGAAAATCGCTGAACGTAACTATAAGTTCTGCGAAATGAATCTAAAATTAAGTAATTATTTTTTATTGTTTTATGTATAGATTGTTTTCTGTTTTATATATAGAAAACAGCTAATGTTCATTATGAAGTGGGACACATTTCTTTGACCATTGGTTTTCTTTGCTACGTATTTTCGCTAAGTTTGATGATTCCGTCAGTCCAGCAAATTTTTAGAGAGAATACTAATGCAATAAAATCTCGACACAATGGACTTATTTTGAGGGAGCTAAGCGTCCGTTAAGTTCAAAAGTGCATTATAGTAAAATATGTTCTTTCAAATGCACATGTTAAAAAAATATAAATTTGACAGATTACCTGTATTAATTTATTTAAAGATAAAGATATCTGTGTGCCTTTATGCTTATGTATTCGGTGTAGTTTTAAGATTATAACAAATAAGTATGCGTTATAAGTTACTTATCAAAAATTACCAAAGTGATTTTTACAATACATGACCTATTTATAAAAATGTGTTAAAATAACAATTAATTAAAATATATATACTAATTTAGTTAAGTAATTTATGGTCTGTATATATATATATCTACGAGTATATCTGAAAAATCTAAGTTTCACTGTAATTTTACAATTTTTCAAGGAAGAAAAATAGCTCACATATGCTTACTAAAGAATCTATTTTTTTCATATGACAATTCGTATTTTTACCGATATTAAAGGCATAATCCATGTCAATGTCTAGTGCGCGCCACTGCTAAGGAGCTACGCCGCCTTCATTTGTCTTCCATTCCACATAACCCCAAAAATATCTCGCATGTTTATACATAGGTGAAATAGGAGCACACGAGGCGTGTAATGCCTGGCAAGTCTCGCACACACCCCTTCGTCCCTTATCTCCGGGGTAATGTTTCATTTTAGCGCCGCAGTGGAGCGAGTTCCTAAATGCGCTTGCCAACAATCTTGGCAATCAATGTATACCAGGGATGCATGTACACACTTTCGGCTAATTCAAGCGGAAGAAATTAGCAATAAGACCCGGAGGTGCCACAAACATTGTATCGCAAATAATAATTATGGTTATTGTTGTTCCGTTCTAAAGTCGCGCGCACACGAACCAAACTATTGGTACAGTGCAGAGTTAACCAGCAAATCTCAGAGACGCGAGAGTAGTCTCATTCCCAAACGAACAACCTAGGTGCATGTGAGACTTGAGTCGGAAACGACATAAAGGACAAAAAAAGTTAATCGCAGAATGATAGTATTCGTTGTCTATTGTATTTTGTATGCAGAGCACAATGATCAACTGATGTGTACCGTATTATCGCTGTATGAAATAAACACGATATTTTGTAATATGTGAATAGTAAAATGTTATAGCAAATAAGACAGATGCTGAATACAAATTTATCAGACTATTTATATTTATTTGTAAGTACAGAGAAAATAAAATGTATTTTAACTTATTTAATATAATAAAATGTAATATAAAAAAAGTAGGTACAAAGTGGATTGAATCGAATAACATTATGGTTTGACAAAAATCTACTAACAGTAAATGCTTTAAAGACAAAATACATCTTGTACCAAAATTCACCAAAACCTTTTCACAAAGATTTCATCTCTCCAAGTTCCAAAAATATTCAACATTCTAAACAAAAAACTTGTACCCATAGTCTCGCATATTTTTCATCATAAGTAAAATTCTGGCTCCATGAAACCATCTGACGGATGTAACTAATGTTAAATATTCAAATAAAGAAAAAACATTAATAATATTAAAATATTATATAAGATATATATAAAATATAAATAATTAAACACTTCATTGAGGACGAACCAGTCTTTCAATATTTTAATCTTCTAAATATAACAATCTCGTTGTCCGTAACTTGCTGAAATGATAACTTTAGATAATAAAAGTGTAATACGTAATCAGCGCGCAGCTAATGTTTCGCGGTCAAGCAAGGGTCTTTATCAATTATTTTTATTCCCGTGATATTTCATGGATGTACGTAAGGCAAGTATGAACAATTTTGTCTTTTCAATTAGTTGAGCAGCTTTTTAGATTGACATTTAAAAAAAAAAATATTATTTGTTTGTATCTACTTATTTTTATAAGTTTTATATTGGAAAAACTGATCGAAATTTTAATGTAAGAGTAAAAGAGCATTTAAGATGTCTGAAAAATCATGGTTTTTCTGAATTTGCAAATCATTTATTAGAAAATAATCACGGTTTTGATAAAAATGTACAAATTTATATTTTACACGTAAATAATTTTGGTCTGAAATACAATAATTAAGAATCGTTAGAAATTAGTAAAGCATGTAAAAGTAAACAAATGTGTAAGAATCAATGGATAATTCACACCATGGTTTGATATAACAAAAGGTGCCAAACAGGGTTGCGTAATGTCTCCATGGCTTGTATATGGATAATTGTGTGAAAGAACTGGAATGTATAAATATAGGAGCGAAAATGAGTGATTTGATTGTATGCTGTTTACTGTACGCGGATGATGCGGTATTAATGGCAAATAGCGAACAAGACCTACAAAGTCTAGTTAGCAGGATGTATGATTTATGCAAGGAATGTGACCTTATTATGAATGTAAAGAAGTCAAAAGTAATGGTATTCGAGAAGGAGGAAAGTAAGACAACGTGTGAAATACTAGTAGGCAATGAATGTTTGGAACAAGTAGATGAGTATGTTCGATAGAAGAGGAAATGTTGAGAAAGATATTGAGAGGAGTGTGACTGCCGGGAATAGAGTGAACGGTGCTTTGAATGCAATAATTTCTAATAGAAATATGTCTACCGAGGCAAAACTGGCGATACATTATGGAGTTCTAGTACCGACACTAATGTATGGAAGTGAAGCCTGGAGCTGGCAGAAGAGGAACGAAAGTAGATTGAATGCAGTGGAGATGAGGTCCCTTAGACGTATGTGTGGCAAATCCATGTATGATAGAGTAAAGAATGAAAATATTAGGAATGAATGTAAAGCTGATCGTAGCATAATACAGAGAATAAAAATAGGGTCGCTCAGATGGTTTGGGCATGTTGAGCGAATGAATGAGGAAAGAATGATAAGAAAGATATATGATGCAAGTGTCGACGGCGCCAGAAAGAGAGCGCGACCACAGAAGACGGGGCATGACCAGATTAACCAGATACTAGAATATGGTCCTGTTAGAAGCCTGAACAACCGTCGAGCTTGCATGCGAAGATGTATGAATGTAGACGAAGCGAAAGTTGTATGTCAGGACAGAAGAGTATGGCGCTCTATCCTCTTTGCCTACCCCCGCGGGGAAATGGCGTGATAGTAAGTAAGTAAGTAAGTATTTAACTACTAGTGCAATTCTAAAATTTTTTCCAATAATTTTGTGTAATCAAGAATTTCAGCAATAATATTTCAAAACCAAAAAACAAAAGACATCATTCATTTTGATATCTTTACATTTATAAACCATCCTGGATGGATGTTTTGAATGTCGAAATAGAACGGAAATAAAAAGATGGAAAGGTTTTTCCGAAACATGTAAGTGTAATTAATAAAAATAAGTAGATACAAACAATTAATATATATATTTTTTAATAATTGTATTTCCAATTTCGGTGATAATAATTTTACAAATACATAAACATATGTAACGCAAGAGACATTGAATTGAGAGTGTAATTATGCAAAGCAGAAGGAGAGCACGGTCTGTGAAAATTACTCGACTTGAGCGTAAAATTTAGTGGACATGAAACAAGTCAACGGTTAATCGTGACAGCACAACAAAGCATGTTTTCACAAACATCCCGTCCATTTTCAAACAGACAGTTTCGGAGACGGGCAGTATTGTATTTATATATTCTGTAATTGTTTTAGCATAGACTATGTTTGTTCAGAACATATCACAACGAAATGTGTCACCAAAATTGCAATAGAAATGCGCCTCAAAATACTGCTTATCATTTTGAAATTCCTTATATTAGTTTTGCCGCCGTACGTACGTGTGGGTGGAAATGTCTTGGAAGTAAAAATTAACACACTTCCCGTCATCCATCATAACCAAGCCGACATTTCCCTCCTTCTCTTTTACCCCTTGCCTTCCCCCTGATATATTTTCAATGAAAATCTGTAACGTTCGACCGATCGGACTCAATATTTGGAAACTTATTCTTTAGGACCCGGCGGGTAACATAGCCGTCATCCATCGTAACAAAGCCGACATTTCCCTTCTTCTCTTTTACCCCTTTCCCCTTCCTCTGATATATTGTCAAATCAAATCTGTACCGTTCGACCGATCGGACTCAAAATTTGCAAACTTATTATCTAGCACCAAATCGGTAATAAAGGCGACATTTCCCCTTCCCTCTCTGCCCCATCCACTCCCCCAGATATATTTTCTGTACAAATCTATACCGTTTGCCCGATCTGACTCAAATTTTAACACGTATTCTTAGGGAACCGGTGGATAATATAGGTGACATTTCTCCCCTCACTGTTTACCCCACCCCTCTCTGCTGATATATTTTGCTTGCGAATCTGTATCTTTTGATTGACTTGACCCAAATTTTATATACTTACTGTTTAGGACCAGTCAGATAATATAGGCGACATTTCCCCTCCCCCCACAGGATTGGTTATTCCTCTCCCCCAGATCTATTTTCTGTACAAATCTACACCGCTTGACCGATTTCACCCAAATTTTGCAAACATATTCCCGATGGAAAAAATAGGCCACATTTCTTCCCTAGACATCCTATCCAACCCAGGATAGCTAAAATAGAAACATTGTTTTAATTAGAGGCTTTGCAAAACAATGGAACCTTTTTTTCCCCCACAAATTTATTTTCAACTTAATCTTTAACCCGTGCAAAGCCGGGTGCAACCAGCTAGTATATAAATATAAATCGATGCATTTTATTTTAACCTGAAAAAATTAGAATCAATTTATATTATTTGACAATTAGAGGAATAGTACAATGAGGAAAAGAACACTTTTTTTAAGAACAGGAGCCAGCAATCGCCCATTAATACTTAAATTATAGTATTAAACCTGTGATAAGATTTTTATATAATGAAATTTGAGTTTTAGGCAGATAACAGTAATACAGATACAAAATAATGAGTAAGTGAAACGTAAAAATAAAAAACCTGATTTTTTAATAATATGTTTAACGGGACAGTAGGTACAACACATTCATATTAATCATTGCCAGATAACTAACTCCATAAATAATCATGTCATTTACGTTACAGTAACAAATTTGAATTTTATATATTTTATAGGGCCACTGTTTGAAAATATTACCTGATACCTTATATTTTAATGTTAGACTTGTCCATTTTTTGTGCCTGTATTACCTGTTATCCTAAACTATAATATCCTAAACTTTTTACTTACTATAGTATAATACATGTAGAGAAAATACTTCAGGTTTGATACTATAATGTAAATTTGGGGGTCGCTGGCTCCTACTCATGAAGCGAGTGCGCTGTCATTGTACTATTCTAGTTGTTTCAGGTTAGAATTTAATGCATTGATTTATATTGATATGTATGTAGGTATCTAATTTATTACTTTTTCGAGTTCATCAATAATTTACTTTTTAAAATTTAATAAAATAAATAGTTGCCCATCCAACTTTGTAAGCAGCTAGTATTAATATAGAGCTATTCTCATATCTCATTACATTCTCTGGTCTGTATGCTGGGTACGGAGAGTGGGAGTAGATAGACCGCCAGGAAATTTTTTATTTAATTTATTAGCTGGTTGGCCCGGCTTCGCCCGGGACCATAATTCCGTTGATATCTCTTTTCTGTTAGTTTCGGCACCGTATTTGAATGGCTTTATCGGGCCGTCTTCACCTTGCCAAAATATCAACAGATATTTTAGCGCATCGTAGCTGCGCAATTTTTCAGCAATACGTTGGGGTGTATTGCTTCGGCGTTAAATGCTGATATCTAGCTTGTGCATTCATTATCAACGACATTATACCTCATTCTGGAACCTCTAGACTTACCGACACTCTCCGCCACTCAATTTGGAACCTTTTAAAACTTTCGAAATCTCCTAGAACGTTCTCCTTCCAGACTCACGTCCTCCGCTACACTGTTTGGATCATCAAAGAACATTCGAGAACCTTCTAGAACGTTTTTCCTTCCTTCGAGTCCCCCCAGAACTTTATCGAAAGTTCTGGAATCTTTCAGACTCACCAACACATCCCGCACACTCAGTGTGAAACCTAATTGAACACTCGGAAATCTTCTAGAACATTCTGCTTCCAGAACATCCTAGAGCTTTATCAAACGATCTGGAACTTTCTAGACTCCCCGAAACACTCTTCCTCACTGTTTAAAACTTATAGAACTTTTGTGATTCTTCTAGAACTTTCTTCTTTCAGAAATTTCTAGAACTTTATCAAACGTTCTGGAGTCTTCTTGAGTCACAGACACACTCCGCCACACTGTTTGGATCGTCATAAAACTTTCGCGAACCTTCTGGAAACTTCTCCTTCCAGAACTTTCCAGAGATTTATCGACCGTTCTGGAACCTTCTGAAACCGACGCATTCCGCCACTCAGATTGGAACCTTCTAGAAAGTTCTCCTTTCAGAACTTTCTAGAGCTTTATCGAATGTTATGGAACCTTCTAGACTCCCTGAAACACTCCTCCAAACTGTTTGGAACCTTATCGAACACTCGGAAATCTTCTAGAACGTTCTCCTTCCAGATTATTCTAGAACTTTATCGAATGTTTTTGAACCTTCTATACACATCAACACATTCCGCCACTCAGTTTGTAACTTCCAGAACTATCTAGAGCAGGTTTTTTCGGAACCTTCTAGACGCAACCAACACAGTCGGCGCGCCTATTTTGAAATAATCTGAAGCATTTGCGGCCTTGTCATAACAAAAAAATGTGCTAGAAAGCACATTTTCGTCTAAATTTCAGAATATATTTTCGGACCAGAAAAATATATTTATTCAATGCAGGGATGATATGACAAATTTGTCAGAAATACACATGTACGGCATTGTACGTGCTATTTTTATATTTGTTTCTAGTTTTGTATGCATACGCTCTGATAATTATAAAATGTTTACCACGCCGCAAAGTAAAGAAGAATCGTGGGATTTTACGGTTGCTAGGTAATAATTGAACTCCTTTTACGCTATTCTGACATATTTCGGTTTTGGTAAGAGGCCATAAAGATATACAGCCTTATTTTCAGATTTTGTCCTTCTTTAAGCAAAACAATTTATTATTTGAAGTAAAATCGAAATGACTTAAAAATGTACTTTCGAATTACAAAAATAAAATCGAAGTTTTCCTTAAATTATTTCATCTTCGTTCAGTTTGCTTCTATAAAAATTTCTCAATGTATAATGACTAACTAATTTACCATAACGCTGTTTCTATAGCGGTAAGCAGAGGAGATGGAGCTCCACAATCTTGTATTCTGGCACGACACTCTCGCCTCATCCAAATTCATTTTTACATGCAAGATCGTCGATGTTGAAACTCCTAATAGAACCATTATCCAGTTTTACCCGGTTCTGCCACGTTTTCTGCGTCATATATCTATCTCACTATTCGTTTCTCATTCATTCGTTTAACAAGAACAAACTACCCAAGCGGTTCTCATTCAAACCTATTTTCTATACTAAGATCAGCTAAACGTTCTTAATTTGTTCGTGCATCATGAATTCGCCATATAAGAGCTGAAGTGATCTAATTTTCATCATTTTTAGTCTACTTTCAGTCTACTTTCAGTCTACTTTCAGTCTACTTTCAGTCTACTTTCAGTCTACTTTCAGTCTACTTTCAGTCTACTTTCAGTCTACTTTCAGTCTACTTTCAGTCTACTTTCAGTCTACTTTCAGTCTACTTTCAGTCTACTTTCAGTCTACTTTCAGTCTACTTTCAGTCTACTTTCAGTCTACTTTCAGTCTACTTTCAGTCTACTTTCAGTCTACTTTCAATCTACTTTCAGTCTACTTTCGGTCTACTTTCAGTCTATTATCAGTCTACTTTCATTCCTCTTTTACCAGCCCCAGGCTGCTGTACTTGTAAGAAGTGACAACCTCCTGTTTAAAATTGATTTATATGCAAAGTTATCAAAAAATATTTTTTCCCCCTTTCTATCTCGGTAATACGGTAAATAATTTATTTATGCACTTCCGGGGCTTTTGACAATCCACGGATAGTAAGTTTTATTTTCAGAAAGTTTCGTTTTTAAAACACCAACACAACTACGAGAAAATATATCTTTCGAGACTGCTAGAAAGTTTGCTGCTTTACCAGGAAGGAAAAGCTTGTTAAAGATTCTTCAGAAATTCAGAAGTTTATCTTGAAGATCGGATTTAAATAAAATAAATGTACTAACATGTTGACCCAAATAATTGAGATTTAAAACACATCTTCATTTATGTGAATCGTGTAAAATGTAATCAACGATAACAAAGTTAGGCAACTGGATAATTTATTGATTTGCTTAAACTGCTTGTTTTGTACAATCTATTTAGATATGATACTTTATGGATTTTTATAGTGAAATAATATTTTAAAACATAATATTGATGTTTATGTATGTACATATTTGAAATTTTTTATTTATTTTTTATATTTTTTATTTTAGGAATCTCAACAGTACAATTTATTATAATGGCATAATGTATTGAATAGTTGGTACACTAGATAAAAAAATTTACGTTTTAAAATTAAAATGATCTTAATATTGTGAAATGTACCAAGGCCGAAACATCAACTCTCATTTTTGTGAAATCTGAACAATGTAACATAGTCCATTTCTGATATTACCGCCTCAATTTTGGGCAAACAATATTTCTAGATACGCAATTCAGATTAACAACATCACATTGTAAAATATTGTGGTTAAAATAAATGGGTTTATAAATAGTATTTAATACAATATTTTTTTTTTTTTTTTATTTATTTATTTATTTGTTTACGCCCATTAGGCTTTTACATAAAGAGTATAAAATAAATTTCAAAAAGCACATACATTAAAAGTTTCAGGAATAGCACCAAATCATGAGTATAAAATTAAAAATGTAGAGTAGGTAACGAGCAGCAATGCGTATAGGCTATTACATAAAAAAATATATCATAAAATTAAAAAGAACATACATTAAACAATATAAATTACAAGTAGCAAATTATTAAAAGTACCAGGAATAGCACCAAAACATGTGTACAGAAATTAAAAATATAAAGTACAAAGCGGCAATGTGTACGAAAAATATATATTACCCACCATTACATATTACATATTACACATTTTAAAACAAATATTGTTTTTTCCTACAGTAAATCTCACTGTACTTATCTTTTACGCCATTTCTCTCAATATATTGTAATGTGAGATGAAAACCAATGGTTAAGAAACCCCTAACCAGAAAATATTTATTCTTTCTTCAACTATAGAACCACCGTATTGTCTAAGTTATAGAAAAAAATACGCATAATAGAAATAGAAAATCAAGTCCATAAATAAACAAATCTTTTTTAATTTCATTACTGGAAATGGGAGAGAATCAAAATGTCAGATTTTGGTGACCGATACGAATATTAAATTCGTTTATATTTCGAGATGAAGATTGGGATAGGAAAATGAAGTAATGAAGAAGATAGAAACGGATCTTGAGAGCGCTCAATGCTCTCTTGATGGCAGGTGTGGATATGTTTGTGTTGGGTACAGACTTACTGGTTAAAATTTGGATCAATTTTGTGTGTGACGAGGAAAGTAGAAAGTGAGTATAAAATTGTACATAGATGAACTAAACCCTTTCTTTAAGCGATGTGATTGAGTCACAGTGGAAGAATGTTCCCCTTCGCTTATATTTAAAACACATTTATACTGTAATTAAGGTATTTATTCTTGCAAAAGTAAATTCTTCTATCGTATTTTTTACAATAAACGTAGTTATTTTTTTTTAATTTCGTCCCAATCCGAATCACTTTATGTAACCACTTTCTAGATACGGGCCACCACTTTTCATTTGAGCCGAAAATTTTAGGAATGCCCAAAAGTCACCACACGCGCCTGGTCAAAGAAGCAATTGAAAAATACAAGCACCCGGTAAACTTTAAAAGGGATGATGGTCTTAAGTTAAAAACATCGTGGTATCCGGCGCTGCAGGATAAATCGAATCGACGACCCGCACAGTCTGATATCCTATAACACACTATATCAAGACACACACTACCTGCTTTCGACACGGTACTGCAATCCACTAGTTAACATAACACAAACTTGGAGACATCCTGACTTCGGTACGGTATTGCAAGGCAATACTTAACCTACACTTCAACACTCACTCATCATATCAGCCCTCATGATGGACCCTGCAATGGGATCCGAAACGTTGGCCAGAGAGGTCACATATACACGGCAGAATATCCCAGAAAACTATACACAGAAGATATTTACTAATACATTACACTTTTTAAGGCTACTTAGTTTGAACTTTTCACAATTCAAACTGTGTACCAGGAAGTTAACGCTAATTCATGTATATATATTTTGATGATCTGCAGAAAAGTGTGAAAAAATTATTGGTTGTTTTAGATTTCGGTAAATGCTCTATATACGTAGGTTTAATGTATCTATGTACGTATGTTAAATGTAAATATAAGATATATGTTAAAATTAAATAAACGTCACTCAATAAAGTATCAGCTAATTGAATTTCCTACCAAATTTGAGTAAAATTCATTTTGATTTTGAGAGCATAAACATGTTAAATTAATTTAAAGTTTTTATCATAATTAAATAATCTTATTATAATCCTAAAAAAGATCGTGACGAAGAAAAGTTATTAAATCAAAACTTATCTCAAAATTTCGACAGATAATAAATTATAGATAGATAAGGAGCACTTATAGCTTCTACTGCGCTTCGATGAGTTGTTAAAACACAAGGTTACATACAAAAAATATAATCAGAAAGGCGAGAAGTCATTTAAAGTTGATTAATATAAAATAGAGGGGTTTATATTTTGTTAGTCACAAGTATTAAACCATTTTTTGATGATCGGTATCATAAACCCCAAATCACTTTTTTATATATTTTTTATTTATTTATTTATACGAATTTAGGGATTTTACATGGAAGGATTGTTCATTTACAAAAAGAAGAGCGCAATAAACAATGTAACTTAAATATGTTAAAAATGATGCTTAAGTAATGATTAATTAAAACAGTGTAAGTAATAAAATCATTAGGTACATAAGAGAAAAATTTAAAAAAACTAACCCATAAAATGAAATGCGCCGGCACGGCGCGCAAGGCCATAGCAGACCATACAGTATGAGGTAAAATTTATGGAATATTTTTATATTAATGACAGTGAAATTTTCCTAGTACGCATGTAAAATTTAATTCAAATAATCGATGTTTTTATGGATACTATAATTAATGGTTTTATGGATACTGCAATATAGGAAGAAAACCGTTCAATTTTTGTCTTTTTTGAAACGATATATTTAACAAATTAAAATACTCATTGTAATTTTTATAAATTTGACATGACAAAATCCAAATGACAAGTACCTATATGGACAAATGTCACATTTTCAAATCAGCTGTGAGTGGACGGCCATATTTTTTACCACCGTTTTTAACTTTACCCACCGATCTTGGAGAGTAAAAAAAAGTTACTCATGTATGTACTTCGGCGAGTGGTGCAACCCGTTTTAGTAAAAAAAGTTACTCGATAACTTTAAAAGTTACTCGAGTAACTTTTTTTACCTTTACTTTCGATGGCGCAACCGGGCCTAACAATACTCGAATTGAATTGAAAATCTTAAATATCACGAATAAAATAATTTCTCAAGAAAATAATAGAAATGGGACAAATTTGTGGTTAAAGCTTTATAACTTATTTTCGAGTGAATAAAAGGTTTCTTATGAAAAAATAAAACTAATAAAAAAAATTTTTTTTTTACTAAAACGCAAAAACTAGATTTAAAAAACACAAACGGTGCCGCACTAATCATAACTTTTCGGAATATGCTAACCATATTATCGAAAATAACCACCATTCAACAATACAAACATACACATCCTACACAAACAGACAGACAATACGGCCTATAACACAATAATTTAGAAACACTTGAAATTCATAAAAACATAAACACAACAAATAACATCATCAATAATCAAATACAACCTTTCACATCACTCCTTCTCACAATGTTCCCGCTCTCTCAACACCTAGACACCCCCTCCATTTCTATTGAATCCACAACTCATAACATCAGATACCCACTCCTGCACATCTCAGTATCAACTCACCTGAAGAAGGAAACAGAGGTTTCCAAAACATGTTGTGTTACTTCAAAATAAAACAGTGGAAAAAAAACAAGTTTTAGTATTTTATTCATAATTATCAAATACGGATTTCCACAAAGTAAACGCTAACATATTCAATTGCTTATTTAAATAAGTACCTGCTTTGAAAGAATTTTATTTCCTTTTCTCTGAAAACGGTCTTAAGTCTCGTACAAAACTATTATATACAATTTTATTTGGTATTATGTTTTTTAATTCATTTTATATATTTCACATCAATAAACTTGAATTTTATTTATTCGATCGAACTTTTACTTATATAATACTTTATTTATTTATATATAAATGCTTTGGCACAAACCACTTACACTATACTATGAAATTTTAGCCCTTTGCTCAATACCCTGATAAGCACCCCCGGTCATAGAAATTCTAATGAAATCTAAATTTCAGTACTGAACACCGCTCCTCCGAGGTCTCAGAAATTCACAATGAAAGGGGATTACATTCAATCTGGACGAAGTCGAAAACAGAGCTCAGTTCGGACCATTAAACCTCGCAATGTCGTCAAAGAACTGAATTTGATAGTCGATGTCAAGTGCACTGACAATTTGATTGAACCATAGGTACCTACTGTATAATAAAATGCAGGGCCACACCCTGTGTGTGGCCCTGCATTTTATTATACAGGGTGGGTAATTAGCAACGACAATTGAAAATGTATAAAAAGACATCACAAATAGTCAAAAATAAAATTTAGGTAGAAATTGGGTGATTTTTTACAAATAGATGGTTAATTATTTTTGTTGTTTATTGACACTATTGTGGTTAGGACTCTCGCCTCGTGATCCAAAGGTCGCGGGTTCAAACCTTACTCCAGACCAGCAAGTTAGTCCTGTTTTCAAAGCACAAGCGTTTAGCTTGGGTTGAAAATAGTAAGAATAATGATGTGACACTTATTCCGTCTTCGCATCTCTATTGAAAAAAAAAAATTATATATATATATTAATATATATATCTATATATATATAATATACATATATAATTTAACATATTTTTCATTTATTTAGGACGAGTCCCGTAATATTTAATACGAAATAAATACGCTTTTACACGGATTAGTAACGCTGTTCCGCGTAAGACAGAGGTCCGTGGTTCGAATCCAGTTATTTGTTGGTTTGTGTATTTCTCTCATTTCATTTATTTCTTTCGTATTTTTCATTATCATATATATATATATATATATAATATATCTATATATATTATATAATATATTAAGATGTCCTATTGTCTCTTTATGAATAAAAATCATTACAAGCATTTGAATGCGAATTTATAACGCATATGATCACGAAACGAAAAAACGGAATAAAGTTACACGTACCTTTTTTTTAACATAAAAATTTATAATTGCTAATAGTATTTGAAATATAAGAGATTCTCTCGAAAATCGAGAGTATAAATTACGCGGCAAGCGCGACGGAAGGATTGCCTAATTTTGATATTTGGTGGAGTCTATGATAAAGCGAAACAGACTGCGACGGGTGATTCTAATGGGGATATTTGGCCAGCAATAAAGTACCTACCGATGTATGAGCAATAATGCATAATGCAAACGATGTGAATCACAATTTCAAGATACAAGAAGAAGATTCCCGAGAGACAAGTACGAGATTTAGTGCAAATTACATAATATATCTCCAGTTAAATTCATGTCCAGTGATTTTAGTTAATTAATAAGTAATTGTAAGTATTTTATTAATTTAAAGTAATAAATTTGTCTCCCACAGTCATAATCCCGTGACGATATATTGTACAAAAAATGTGATACGTTAAACAATTTAAAATACCTATTGTTATACAAACTCGTAACTTGGTCATTCAGTTTCTCCAAATAATGATGACAATTTAGCAATTATAGAAATTTTCAGATAGTTAGATATCCAGCTACAAGATGATATATTATCAATAAAATCTTTACGTTTGTCATTTTTGTTATAATCATTATTCACTAATTTATTTAATTAAATAGGTAAAATTCAAAAATATATCTACAAGATCTACAATTATATTCGAGAACCCATTCAGAGAATTCAACGACACAGAATATACACAATGTTTTATGCCTTTCTACTGCTAACACTGACAACATTTTATATTTCTCCATCTTATCCCCTGACGCACTGTGACCTCGTTTTTGAGAGGCTCGATTTGTTATATGTCTCAAGTCCCTGCTCTGTGCTGCTTTTATATTCCTACCCAGTAATTACTCTTACATATTTTCTTATTTTTCAGATATCGTCCAGGCTTCGTGAAAAAGTCTTCAAACAAATAGTTCCAGAAAGGTTGTGGCCAAGTACATTTAAAATTTATCTGTGGCGGAAAAGAAGGAACAATTTAGTAATTAAATTAATAGGTAATAAATTAATTGTGTTTAAAAAAAAATTTGCTGTAAACAGTAATCTTTCAGTGAAAATATGAGTTCATACTTGACTTAACACATTTTAAAGTAAATTTTGAAAATTAGTTTTTTCTATTGCAGTCATAACGAAAAAGTTAATGCTAAGAGGATAATAACGATGGGACATATTGTGGATTCAAGCATTTTCGTGGCGAGCCTCATAAGAATAATCATCGGTGAGTGTTTTGATTATATGTATTTATGTAATAACACATGATTTGTGACAGCGTTTATGCTACACTTTCGATATCTAAGCCTTATTTGATATATTATGTATTATGTGCAAACACTGTAGTATTCTATTAACGATATCAATTTTATCACTTTTAAATTTATAGTGTTAATCAATCATCTTTACGTATTCAAAAATATTACTACACAAGGATTTATGTGAATTTCTCTTTATATGATTTTTTTTAAATGGGGGTGTATTAAATTTTTATTTATTCTATTAAAAATAATGATGCGTAATATTAATATAAAACCACAGTTTTTTCGTTCACTATATATGTTAATAAATGTACCGTTTAATAAAAAATGCATAATTAAACCAGTGGTATACAATGTTACCTAGTATTTAATATCTAGTACCTAATATCTAGTATACAGCAGAAAATCTTCAACAAAATTGTGAAAATATATTTAAAATTTAATCAATTAATTGGATTAATTAATGTTTTCGCTATTTGAATGAAATATGTTACTGGAAACGTTTTGAAGATGGTTGCAATGGCAAATTCAGGGAGTGTTCCTTTATTTATTTTCCAAGTAAGCTAACTAATTAGATATTATTATTTCCGTGTTCCATAAACATTGAGAGATTTTACCCTGTGGAGGTTGGCGTATTATATTTTTCATGAAGCGTCCATCCTTTTATTTGCTTCAAACTCTGACCCTTATTTCAAAAATGGCGACACCGGGCCTTACTGTCAGTGTGGAAATGATAATCATTTCGGCACTTATTTGCCAAAAAGGTTTCCCTCAACATTGCCTACGATATTTTCTTTTAAATAAAAGTGCGAGGAATCGGATTTCATTTTCAAAGATATACATAAACATGAGAATGTAAATGCAGATAAAGCGTTTTTTTACATATTTCTGCTACTCATTGCTCGAAATAATATTTTTTGTGAAAGGTTACATTGATAAGGTGTATGATAATTCATGGAAATATTCTCATGATTCGTATTTCTGGAAAGAAATGCCTTGAAAAATAAACAAATAATTTCTCTGATCTGAGACGAAACTGAACAATTTTTCAAAATGTAAATAGGGATGTTTTCCCTCTTCGGAAACAGGTTTTGCTGCGTAGGGCCATGCAAACAAAGGCCGACCTGTTTTCACTCTATCAATGGAGCTTGTGCCCGAAGCTTGTTTTGCGAATAAAAATATGCATATCTTGGAAGGATTTGAAAATGTTTGAAAACTTTTAAAAGCTAATATTCCTGATATTTTATCGAATTAATTAATTTAATGTTATATTTGATGTATTAGCTTTATTAAACGAATGCATATTTCGACGTTTTTTTTTACGAAAATGAGAGTTTTTATCATTAATTTATAACAACATTTAGTGATTTACGTTAGTCTGAATATTATTGTCAATATATTTATTATTTTTCATTATTAATTATTAATTAACCGTAAATAGTGTATTAGTGTATTATATTATATCATATTTAAATGTTGACAAATTTTTCATACTTGTACTTTAGTGTCACTCTAGGACCATCTATTATGGTCATTAATGACCTGTTGACGGTCTACTTGATAAAAAAATAAAAATAAAAATAATAAAACATGTATATGCTAAACTGCATTATTAGGGCAATAACTAAGAGAGAACCATTACTTTCATATAATAAAAGTAATAAAGTGAACATTATTTACAATAATTAAGAAAATGTAAGCATTAATGCTTATATTTTCTTAATTACAGGCTGCGGCCAAAAAATATTTATTAGGGTGTTAGGCGAGATTAATTTTTACTGAATATTTATATCTAGGTAGAATATGATTTCTTATGAGTTTAAAGCTAGTATTATGATGAATAAATTATACTAAAATAATAAAGAAATGTTGCAATTTATTTATTATTTTAATATAATTAATAAGTAATAAATCTTTAAATTTGAACCATTTTTTTTTTGAGATTTTAAAATGCTTTTTATTAATATAAAGAGATGATTTTAAACAATATAAATGTGAACATGTTAATCATATCGTGATTTTTTAACAATATTGTTATAAAATTATTTATTTACTATCTTTATTATCTATCTTTCGAGTGTATGATACTCTAATTACTCTGCATGATTAAAATTAAACCTGATATTGAGAATATAAAATTTTTATAAAATAAAGCTGGATAACCTACTGGATTACTACTCAACACTTTCGGCTTGATTAAATCATTAAACAGAGGATAATAAAAATGCTTTGCATGAAGCGAAAAATGGATTAGTTTACATAATATTAAGAGAGCCTTGCGCAAAATAACGCTAAAGTTAGTTTTACATGAAAAAAGGAATATTAAATACCTATATTTAATAATGTAATTGCCCAAATCAATACCAAGATTTTATAAACTAACAAAATTCCAATTAATCAATTGATCAAATACTGAAACCGTTGATTCCGAACACTTTCAAACAACCCCAAACTGTGATTTGATTAAGGAACGTATCCGGATTTCAAAAGCCTTAGAAAATTTTATCAATAGGGGTAGTTATTAGTTGTTTCGTCAATTCAATAGGCTGGGTAGGTTCGAAAGGAGGGTCGGCATAAAGAAGAAACCTTAATGCTTTTTGGGATTGTAGCCGAGCAAGACGCATTGCCCTTTCGGATGATAAATTAGGTGGTACCTTCGCTACATTCCTTAGATAGACTTTTTGTGCTGTGCATGTATCGCTTGATATTAAATAACCAGATGGTAGGTGCCACGGAGAAATATGCTTGTCAACTTGTAAGGGTTGACATGATTAAACCCAACCCACATAATAAAATTGTAGATAAAAAGAAGGATCTTAGGAACATATTTAATATTGTAATACACAACAGTGGATATATGTATAGTGTGTATATGCATAATATTTCAAATGAATAATTTGCAACTTAAAAATGAATTAAAAGTATAAAAAATATTACTTTCGCAAGTTTTTCACAAAACACTAACAGTAATAATCAATTATAATATATCTATATATACTAATAAAATAGACCATCTGTATATTAAACTTATAAAATAATTATACAACCTGTACTAATTAATAAAGTAAAATACCCAAGTTCACGACGGATGCTGGACGTATTTTATGGATTTACTAATTAATTAAAAATATTAAGTATTTTTCAATGTTTACGGGATTCAATATATTTCTGACTTCACACAGTATATATTTATATTAAAATCGTACTAATTTATTACATTTTGAAAACTTCACGAACATCTTGAAAATGTACAAACCGTATAAACCGTTACTAAGTATATATTTTTAAAACAGATGCAACGCTCACTTAACTTATGCATTTATTACTGTGGAAATT
Source organism: Agrypnia vestita (assembly GCA_016648135.1). Taxonomy (NCBI): domain Eukaryota; kingdom Metazoa; phylum Arthropoda; class Insecta; order Trichoptera; family Phryganeidae; genus Agrypnia; species Agrypnia vestita. The sequence continues at coordinate 37,136 of JADDOH010023818.1, read as the reverse complement.
CATGGAAAGAATGAGAACTAACTGTAAATCTGTTGTCTTGCTAACGAAAACGTAAAATCCTGTTCGGGCTTCTTTAAAGAACTAAAATCCGCGCCATGTGCTTTATATTTTCACATTATCTCTGAAGAGTGTACCAAAAATTTATTCTCTCACTGTATTTGGCCAGTTTCAGTATCAAAATATTAAATAATTTACACATTTGAAAAATAAGGTTTCAGAGCAAATAACCGATCAAGCTTAGCCTTAATTACTTGTTAAATCACTCGAATTATGACAATGAAATTCAATAATAGCGAATTATAATTTTAAGTGCAAATGGTGTTGTGATTTATCGAGATGGCAAACTGTATCTGCAACGAAATATTTGGAAAATTGCCAGAACCTGAAAGCTTTTGTGATCGGGCCACGAGTAAATGGTAGAAATTACTTTCGGTGTTTTAATGTCTTTTCTTTCTAAAAACATCTTTATTATTAAATCGAGAAAGTCCCAAATTTATGTAACATTTACGATAACTTTATTATTTATTCTTTGAAAATTTCATAAAAAATTGCTTCTAATGTAAGCTTGTTACAACGATAAATCTGAATATATATATATATATATATACAACATACACGTATAAAATAATTTGAATACAATTTCCATGATGTTGAATTCTATGAAAAACTCTCATATTTACATATCCTTTAAATCCTCACCTACGTTACGTTATTCCGAGGATTAAATTATAGAAATGTATGAAATATCTTACTTAAAATTCAGACAATGTTTTCCGTTCCACATGCCTTTCATTTAATCCTGTTGTGATCCTTCTGAATCCTTCCTCGGCTATTAATGTTTATCTTTTAATTCCAAATGGAAATTTTAAAGGTTCTTGGTGTCTTTAAAACATTTCTATTCTTTTCTGGCCAAGAAAACGCAAAAAAATCTGAAAGTAGTATTTCTATTTTATATTAAAACAGTAGTTTACAATGCTTCAGATGAGATAAGTGGTACAAAATCTCAGGAATTCAAACAAAGAAATTAAATTGTCTTTTTTTTCTTTAAAGACACGTTTGAGTTGTGCAGACCTTTTCAGATTTCATTTCAAATATAGCTCTTTCTTTTGTGTTAAATACGAATAATTAAGTTACCTCCATAAATAAAGAATAATAATGAAATTTATGAATAATGCTCATTATGTTTGATTTGTGGAAAGTGCACCTAATAGGGTAGAAGTTGGAATTATATTTGGAATAAGGTAAGATTTGTTAAAAATTAATAAAGATACTTAAATAAAAAAAGTAAATCGGGGAAGTAAAAAGGTTTTTTATTTGTATTCATAAATAAATACTCGTAAAACTAAGTACACATACGGGAAATATAGATCTAATAAAGAGCTCTGAGAGTTCCAACTTCACTATAAATAAAAAAGTTAAAGAACTTATTTTACCAATAAAAAGAACACATTTAAAATGAATAAGTATTCATTTGTCAAACAGTAAAACCCCTCAGGCGCCTAACACATGTATATGGAAGAAATATTCCCATAACCTTGACGGTATTCCAGTTTTACGCGTGATTTCCTGTTTTCGAAAGTACAAATAAAATATGATTTCATTATTTTTATGACATACATAATATGTCACAAGCACTCAAAAACATATTTTCGCATCATTTTTATACATACCTTTATGTAAAACATTATTGATATACATACCTAATCCCTTAGGCACGATATAGTCATATTGCTATTATAGTTTCCTCACCTCTTCAATCCTGAAGTATCAGTCTTACCTCTTTTAATATCCTTTTGCATGCTTGTCCATTATTGAATCATGCTAGGTCTTCCAAAGACGTTTTATGTTGCTCTCCCCCCTCATTTATACCCTCGCCTCATTTATACCCACATAAGTATAATCATCAAAACTCTATTACATGTCGCTGGTTCGGCTTGTTGATCTCGACAAATTTGTTCGTTCACTTCGAGCAGCATTCCTGTTTTGATATTTTCACAATTTTACCGCATCTAGATAATAAACATTATAAATACACCCACTCATTGACTTGTTTTAAGCACATTACCTGCTGACCATTACGTTCTACTTTTATGTCTATTGAAAATCTTCAATTTTGTAATATTAATGGAATAGGCGTTAATTTTGTAGCGATTATTCATGGTGATCATTAAAGTGGATGCAATAAAACTGTTTTAAAATGTTTTTTCAACGTAACGTATTGTCACGAGGTACTGAGTACCTTCTAAGTGCTAAAAATAGACCGTGGAGGCAAGCGATCATGTGCAGTCAACCGTGAAGGCGGACTGATTACGCACGCAATCCGGGGTCACTCAATCGTGACCGCGCTATCTCTCTGAAGCATCGATAACATTCGATCGCCGAATAAATCCGAACGAAGAATGATCGGGAATATTCAACATGTTTCTCGTTGCCTCCAGAATTAATCATTCGGAGGAGTTTTGGTATATAAGGAGTCGCGCGACGCAGGCTTGCGAATTCAGTTTGTGAAATAACAAGGCGACATCTCCGAACGACCAGTGAACCAGTGTGAATCAGTGATCAGTGATACTACAACATGTGATATTAGTAAGTGAAACCAGCGTAAGTAAAAAGAGAATTAATGAGGAAACTAAGGCGAATTGTTACTACGGGCGAATATTTAACGAACATTTATCAGAAGTGATCAAAGGACTTGAAAAAACGTTATTTGGTGCGAATTAAGGAACACTTTAAAAATAAGTGCGTGAAATATTTGGACACATTTGGTGACTACAAAAGTAAGAACAGTACGCAAAATTAACTAATGTCCAGGACTTTCTTTGGTAATAAATTAAGCTTAATAAATTTCTAGTGTTTTCATTTATCTCCCAAAGTCACGTTCCGTGACAGTTTATTAGCAGAATGCAATCGGCTTTGTTATGACCTATAAGTGGTCAGGTCACTTAATTTATGCATTTCAGTATTTTTTTGTGCACCAACATGGTTAATGACTGGGATGAACAGTAAAATACAGGATAAAATACATTGTAAGATTTAAAAAAACAAGCTTATATTTAATGGTACTAAAAATTAAAAAATAAATTTTCGGCAATTTTTTTTTTGCCTCTCTCTACAAATGGTGCTCGCTTACGCTTACGAAAGCACTCATACATTTATTTGGAAAAAATCATTTTTGGGCCGTAAATTTATTTTTGACCTTTGAGTACGTTTTTAATATAAAAGCGTTTATTTTTTAAATTTTTTTCATGTGATATAATTTTCTACTTTTTAATCTTAATATTACCCAACGTACAAAATCACTTCGGTAGGAAACTAGCGCCATCTTTTGGTTTTCCCATATAAAACTTTGATTAATTAATCATAATAGATTTACTCATTAATTAGTAAGTCTTCACGTTATGTCATCGAGTGTACTTCTGTATGCAATATTTCAGCTCGATTGGAATCGGAATTGGCTTTGGTGGAATATTGATTTTAAGATTCCGTCCCGACAAACAGTCAAACAGGTGAAGCTAAATAAACATATCCCGTATTAATTAATAACTTGATATAACGTAATTGACTTAAAATCAGAATAAGCGGAAGCAGAATAATTATGTAGAATTCAGAACATAAAAAATAATAGCATTAATTTATTCGAACAAAAAAGTCCTAATTTAGCAGACTTCTTTTTCACTTGCGCCACATAATGATGTTACGCAGTCAAGATAACCCAATTAAGTATCTACGCTTCCATTGCTTTGCCATACCCTACATAATATAACTGAAGTATGCAGCAATCTTTCGCCCGATAGTCATTATGGCGATCGTCTAGCAGAATGAGCAAATTTCACCATTTTTTCTCATATCTTCTCTTGCGTTTTTTATCACATTTTTGGAAAGAAATATCTCATTTTAAAATTTATTCATCAGGTTACATATATTTTAAATACGAATATCTTATTGAAATGTCACAAACTATTTATTAATAAATTACCAAACTTTCGATGTTTTAAAAAACCAAACCATAAAAACCAAGTTTTTCTAATACTCCCTTTCTTTGTAAAATATAAAAACAATTAAAGACGAATTAAAACATATAACATAACACTAAACTTACAGTAATTTAATATATTTATAAAATGTCAGATGTTTTGAGCTTTGATAAGACACTTCATACTTTGAAGATTAAATTCTAAAAACATTTGCCATAGATTTTCGAAATTCGTAGTGAAGTACCTATTATGTATACCGACGGAGTAATTCAAATTTAGAAAATATTCCGCGACGTTATCGGGCCGCCGTTGCTAGTAATCAAACTTTTGTAATGATTCCAATTTTAAAAAACTATTTAAATTTTGAAAAATCCAAAATTATGCTATAATTATTATTATTTTTTAACGAAAATTTGATAGATCTTTTTGATCGTCGCCACGAGTCTGCTTGCAAAGTTTCAGCTCAATTGTATCACGGAAAAGGGGTCAAAAATCGATCCAAAGTTTTTTCGACGACAAGCCGGCAAGCAAGCAAGCAGACGCCACGAGTTAATATAAATGGAGTAAAATTGAAGAAAATTGCCCCACTTGTGTTGAGATGTCTTTTTTATTCAATAATATTACAAAGTAAACGATTATCTTAAATTCATTACAATAATAAATACAAACCAAAACGAGACCATACAAGAAAATTCATAATTATATTTGATATACTTATCGATAAAATTAAATTAATGAATATGATATAAACAGACTGTAACAAAGATAGTCCAAAAAACTTTATGTAGATTACTCTAAGTCTAAAGTTAAAATCATGATTCGAAAATGTTCAAGCAACATTGTCCTATTATAACAATATTTTTGTATGTAGCAATGTTCTATGAACAATGTTCATTGAACATAGTTACTGGATTTTGTCCCCGGAGGGATGATTAATTAGTATAGATAAATTATGTGTAGGAGTCTCACAGAGACGATAGTTTTCTATAATATTTCTATAATTTATTAATCGTCCCTCTGGGGACAAATTCCAGTAACAATATGGCATTGCCAAAGTCTGGACAATGTCAAATGTTACGAAACATCAGCCTATGATTTCTCAAAGAAACTATCCATGGATGCGTTCTAATCCAAAACACACATATATACGAGGGCAAGTCGAGAATTATTTACACTTCCATTTGGCGGGCGTCCTGCTTCCGATCCACAAAAAAAAACAGTTTTACTTGATTTAGAGCTGCCCCTGTATTGTGATAAAAGTCTACGACGATCTTCAGCCCCTTTCACATCCTCCGACCAGAGAAATAGAATCAGTGCTTTTTATTGTTCCTTGGTGCAAAATGATAGTGGAGCGGACATGTTTACATTGTTATAGCCGGAAGGAAAATGTCCCGATCGGGATCAAATTTCACACGTGTTATCGCAGTCGTACCAACTCTAATCATGCATGCGCAAGTCAGCATGACGGCCTTGAAGGTGTGTTATGATGAAATATTTCATACGCTTCCATATAAATATTTCATACGCTGATGAAAATTGGTTCAGAAATTTAAACTGAATACGATCAGGGAAGAAGAATTAACATGAACGTCAATTAATTCATATAACATCAAAATAGAGCACAGAAAAAGATTTATGTATTGGAAAAATATAGTTTTATACCGGTAGTTAAACCGGGAAAGTACTGAAAATACTATCAATTAGGAAAATAGTCGAAAATAAAAATAATGAAACAATTAAAATAAGGGAGATCGTTTACTTTCTGTATTTTTATTTTTTATTTTATTTTCATTTATTGGTTTTCTTACAGCCATATAATTAATCAATCTTGAAAAAAACAATAATTGATGTACAGAGTTTTGGGCCAATTACAAGAAAACACATATATACAATCGATAAAAAATAAGAAAAAACATGTCCAATAGTGAGTTTGTGTGAGTGTGTGTATTTGTGTGTTTATTTATTTATTTTGTTTTGGGAAAAGTTAACAGCAAAACAATCTTAAAAATTTTCCACTGAATTTAAAAAATTTACTTTAACATACATTAATAGCGAATGGAGAGGGTGGAGGGGAATGTGGGACGGGAGTAGAAGGGAAGATATAATGTACAAATTAGTTTGGGTGCGGTAGTGTAGATATTGTTTGTTTTATGTTTCTTATTGTTGCGTTGAAAATGTCAATGTGGTGATAGTTTTTGTTAAATGAATTTGTGGATCTGTACATAAAGGAGTTTTGTTTTGAGTTGGTCTTACAAAAGGGGAGATGAAAAGTAGGTGAATGTCTGTTATTGCGAGTTGGGATGTGGTAAGATATTCGTTGAAGAAGTTCCGGACTATCAACTAGATTGTGTGTTATTTTGAATAGCATCACCGCGTCAGTTATGTTTCTTCGACGAGTTAGGGTCTGCATGTTAAAAAACTTCGCAGAGTCTTCATTGCTTATATGAGATCTAAATGAACGCAGGTCTAGGTATCTTAGGAATCTGTTTTGGACGCTTTCAATTCTGTTTTCGTGTACTGCATAACCTGGATTCCACACCTGAGATGCATATTCTAAAATACTACGAACGTATGAGAAATAAAGTGTCTTGAGGGTACTGATATTTTTGAAATGTTTACATCTGCGTATGACAAAACCAAGCATAGATGATGCGTTGGTGACTATATAATCGATATGTTTGTTGAAATTTAATTTACTGTCAAGTATCACCCCAAGGTCTTTGCTTTCGTATTTGGTAGATAATGTTATATTATTAATTGAATATTCATTAGAGAATACCTTTTTATTTCTTGTAAAGCGTACAACGAAACATTTAGAAACATTTATTTCCAGGCTGTGGGCATTGCAATACGTGTTCAGACGATGTAGGTCATCTTGCAGCCTTCGACAATCTTCTAGTGAGTTTATGGGAGAAAAAAATTTCATATCATCTGCATATAGGATAGTTTTTGAGTTTAGAAAGCAATCATCTATATCATTGATATAAATGTTAAATAGCAATGGTCCCAGCAGACTGCCTTGAGGTACTCCAGATGTTACAACAACAGTGTTAGATTTAAACCCTGCAACCACTACAATTTGACTACGGTTGGAGATATAAGAAGTAAGCCAACGATAAAGATTGCCGTGAATACCTATCTTTAAAAGCTTGTTTGACAGTGTTGAGTGATCAACCCTATCGAACGCTTTACTGTAGTCGGTATAGATAGTGTCCACTTGTATTCTGTTATCTAAGTTATCTTGGAGGTATTCTACGAAAGTCAAAAGATTTGTGGTTGTAGATTTACCACTAATGAAACCGTGTTGATTAATATTCAAGGTAGGCTTAAGAGCTGGATACAGTTGGTCATAGATTATTTTTTCAAAAATTTTGTTAAATATACAAAGTTTGGAGATAGGCCTATAGTTTTTTACATCATTTTTTTTATCATTCTTGAAGATAGGAGATACATATGCAGATTTCCAAATAAGAGGGACAGTGCATTCTGTTAGAGAACGATTGTAAATTAAAGAGAGGGGTAAGGCTAGATTGTGTGCACATCGTTTAATAAAGATTGAGGGTATTTCGTCCGGGCCGGCACCTTTGTGAATATCAATTTTTTTAAGATATTTTAGTACAATTTCCTCTGTCACTTCAATACTGCATATATTAGTTATGTGGTTTTCGTGGTTAATTATGGGCGTAATGGTAGGTCTATCATTCGGTGTACTAAAAACTGAGCTAAAATATTCCGAGAATAAGTTTGCTATATCCGTGCCATTATTAGCCTTCCTATCTCCTAAGAACATGCAATTTGGGACACCTTGAGATTTATTACACGTTTTGACATAGCTCCAGAAGTTTTTTGTGTTTAAGTTGATATTAGTTTCAATGTTGTTTAAGTAACGTGATTTGGATTCGCGACATAAATCTTTGTGCCGTTTGCGTAGGAGAGAGAATGTATCATAGTCGGTTTGGTTTTTGAATCTCTTATATTTACAAAAATATTTAAATTTTTCTTTGGTAATCTTGATAAGGGAGGCGTTATACCATGGGGGATATTTCGTATTCCAAGTAAATTTATGAGGAACATAAAGATTAATGAGACTTTTTAAGAAGTTATACAAGTTATCAAGAGCAATTTCTATTTGATGATTAGAGAAAATAGATTCCCAATTAGCTTGTTCAAGAGCGTAGTTGATAGAATCGTAATCTCCACGATTAAAAAGAAGAATTTTCCTTTTTGTATTTATCAGTACAGGGTTTTCCTGGAATGGAACATTAATGGATATGGCTTTATGATGTGTATCTTCCGGAACCAGCGGGTCATCATTACCTACGACTGATGTTAATAAGTTAGACAGAACTAGATCTAAAATGTGGCCACTTGGGTTTGGTTCACCGTTAAATTGAGACAGGTTTAGAAAATGCATACAGTCTATGAAATACTTGCTTTTATGTGTAGAATGATTAATTGCTTCATAATGTGAAGATGATGTAGATTTTATCAATGTAATTTCAGGAAGATTAAAATCACCTAAAATAATAAATGAGTCCATAGGGTTATTTGATACCACATCTGTTAACATATTTAGGAAATTTTCTATGAGGTATTGATAATGAGTCCCACCAGGTATATATACGCAACATATATGAACAGGATGGCGTGAGCCCTTAGAACGAATTGTGACCCAGATGTCTTCAGCGGAGGATTGCCATTCCGGCCGAGCAATGCTGATCAGTTCATGTTTAACAGCTAAAACTACACCACCGCCAAGGCGTTGACCGGTTGAGGCATAGTCGCGATCTCTGCGATAAATGCTGCAACGGGAGTCAAAAAGCTCTTCGTTTCTAATGCCTTTATTGAGCCATGATTCCGTAAGGGCGATTATATCGTAGTCATTTGAATGTGTGTTTTGAAGGATTGTTGTTGTTTTGGTACGAAGGCCTCTAACATTCTGGTAATATATGGTTATGGACATGGTGGACGAATAAAATAAATATTAGTTTGTAAGCGGCTAATTATCCGGTTACAACAGTATAAAGTAATAAATCTAAAAAAAATTAAAATTAAAAAATAACGTATTCGAGTAGGTATACTAATAGCGGGAAGAGCTATCCACTTTACTAACGGAGTTGATGTTTTGGTTTTGAGTGTAGTGTGTAAGTGTTCATATGTTTGTCGGGATGTCTCTATATAACTAAGTGTGTATTTAAGAGTGCAAAAAATAGTATTAAGGTGGTGTGAGTGTATACTAAATGTAAAAAGTGTGCATTTGCGTTGTAGTATATTAGACATTTCAACAGAAGGGTTGATGTGTGGAGGTATACCTTTACATTTATCAATATAAGAATGAACAGTGTTGATGCGTGAAGGTACACCTTTACATTTATTCAAAATAAACTTTGACGTTTCAAAATGTTTTATCTCTATGGATATGATCTGACACTGACTCGCTGTGTGGATACAAGATTCTTCATCTACATCAAGTTGGAAAGGTTTCAGCAGGGAAAGGAGATGATATTTATGTTGCGAAGCGAGTAAATCCTCGCGTGCATTGTGAGTGTGAGTGTCTTGAGGAGACAGTTTATATGGACAACAAATAGTACAGTTAAAACCTAGTGTAAACATGAAATTCATTCCTCTAATTAAGAGACACACAGTAAATGTTATTTGATCTTTTTTATATCCACTTCCCGAAATATCGCGATAGGAGGAGACTCGTCGTTTCGTCGAACGTATATGCGGCAATGTTTCACCCAAACATATTGAAATCCCGCGCTTTTCGCTACGGATTTCACATTGTATAGCAGCACTTTATTTCCAGGGGTCAGGTGATCGTTCACAAATACCCTGTGAGCATCTCCGGGGATACCTAAATCGCGAGTGGTAATTCCTTTGTTCTTCCTGACTCCTGTAATGATGCTATCCTTTAAGTGTCTTCTGGAAAGTTTTAATATAATTGCCTTTGGTCTTTCTTTGTCGCTGGAGCGTGGAGCCACTCGTGTGCAGAATTCGATGTCCTGTTGGGAAATGTCGATTCCAGCTACTTTTCCAATGTTGATAACTATGTCGTTCAAGAGTTCGCTTTTACGTTCTGGTACACCTGTTATCTCCAGATTGTGAAGGCGCGACCACTGTTCGTTGTCACTAATTTTGTTTTCCATGGCTATGACGTGAGCGCGCATGTCTGAGAGTTCCGCTTCCATTGAGTCCAGCCTTTTAAGTTTCTCGTCATAGGAACATATTTTTGCGTCCATTTCTTCAAATTTGTTATTGAAGAATTGCATGGCAGTTGTTACAGCGGAAAATTCCTTACGAAGTTCATTGATCTCATTTCTTATGTCGCTGAACTGTTGCAGATTTGCGCGTATTGTTTGTATTTATTTTAGTACTTGAGTCATGGGATCTTTCGTAGATTCGCTTGAGGTAGGTGATCCGGGCTGATTTATGCAATTGAAACATTTAATTGAGTTGCGTCGGTCTTTAGTCATTTTACGGTACATTGATTCAGAAATGCCAATGCATGTAATATGAAATTTATTCCTGCAGTCTAAGCAGGTGGTGAACACTTCATTGTTTTTCAATTCCACTTTACATTTTGAGCAATTCATTGTACTAAAATTAGGCTATTCACACTCAGATACTATCAGATAAATAAAAAATAATTGGAGAGATATTTATCAAACTTTGATTTTTGACAGGTTATTGTTGCAGGTTGATTATTATTATATTGTCGTTAACGAGAACGTGAATAGAGAGAATGAAGATTTGCCAGGTGACTTGATGGATCACAGAAAATCTAGTATTATTAAATAAAATATAATATGATGGAGACTATCCTTAAAAATCCTAAAGATTTATTTATGTTGAAAGCGCATATTGGTAGAGAAGAATCTGCTCAGCTAACTCCGCTATTGGGACGAACTACACGAGAACCACAATTATTTAAATGCCAATATATTGTAGGCTTTCATGAGTCTGTAGACTGTAAAACATTATGGAGAAGTGAAAAACTCGTGTATAGTATCGAATTTGTATAGAAGTTAATCATTTGTTAACAATTCTGTAGAAGTTAACATTTTTTGAGGTATGCCCAATCCTGTTAACAAAACAGTAATAAATTTAAATAAAAACTCTTCATCGCATGAAAAAACTATTTTGGTCCTTGGAATATTATGACAAATATAAAAATATCCAATATGCGGATATTCATATGAATAATTTTATTTGTCTTGATTCAAAGCGAATGAATTTTCCATATTCAATATAAATTAATTCATGATCTTGCCTAAGATTTTACAAACGATAATCCAGAAATGTTGAAAAAATTACCAACTTTGAGGTCACTTATCTTCGCAACTATCGAATTGAAAAAAGGAGAAGGAGTTATTGCTTCGAGCTACGAGACACCTGGCTTATTATATACTTGGTTGCAAAATTTCAGCAACGCTGTAATATGTGTTTTTTTTTATTTCTTAGTTCTTTATTACTTAGTTCAGTGTAACTTCCTTGTGACCATTTTTTAAAAGTTCTTCTTCAGGTTATAGTATAACATAATAATATTAAGAGCTTTTGATGTTTAAATGATAAAATTATATTAATATTTACTTTTTAATTAATCTTTTTAGTTAATTAATCAATTAATAATTTAAGGTAAAAGTAAATCATTATATTTTCTGTAAAATACTGCACATATATTGAAAACATGTTAGCGAAAATTGTTATAAGTTAATAAAAAAGTAAATGTCGATTTTAGGGAGTACCTATACATCATGAATATCTTTATAGAAACATATTTGGATAACTACAATTGCCGTCGGGATGCAATTAATGTACCGGTGTATATTATTCTGCTAGTAAAATGAGATTTACTTCAATGCTTTCAGTTGAAATAACTTTTTAAATAAATTCTCGTAAAATCTATACATATAAAACTCAATGTCTGTCTGTCTGTTCTCTATACAAATATACACCGTGTGTCCGATTCGATTTAAATTTTGCATACTTATGCTTTAGGACCCGACGGGTAACATAGGAAACATTTCCCCCCTATTCTCGTACCCCTCCCCCTCCTCCTGACATATTTTCGAAGCAAATCTGTACCGTTTGACCGATAGGACTCAAAATTTGTGAACTTATTCTTAAGGTTTCGGTAGGTAACATTTGCGACATTTCCTCCCCTATTCTTTTAACCCTTCCCCTCCCCTGACATATTTTCGATACAAATCTGTACCGTTTGACCGATCGGACACGAAATTTGGAAACTTACTCTTTAGGACCCGGCGGGTAACACATGCGAAATTTTCTACCTATTCTTTTACCCCTTCCCTCCCCATGATATATTTTCAATGCAAATCTGTACCGTTCGAGTCAAACCTTTGTTTAACCCCAAAAATTTATTTTCAACTTAATCCTTAACCCGTGCAACGCCGGGTACGAAAAGCTAGTCTATACCTATAAAACTCAATGTCTGTCTGTCTGTCTATTCTGCATACAAATCTATACCGTTTATCCGACTCAATTCCAATTTTGCTTACTTATGCTTTAGCACCCGGCGGGTAACATAGGCGATATTTCCCCCTATTCTCTTACCCCTTCTCCTCCACCCGATATGCTTTCGATGCAAATCTGTAACGTTCGACCGATCGGACTCAAAATTTGGAAACTTATTCTTTAGGAATAAGTTTGGCAACCCCAACAGAAAATCCCCCAGAGAAGGCAAGGAGAAACCACTCTGGGTAATTCTCCCCAGGACATCACTATGAAGAGAAACCACGGTCCCGAATCCCGGGCGACCCTTAAATGGGTCAGCTGCCCAGGACAGGGACGCTTTCTCTCGGGTGATAGTCAACGTTGGGAGGATCTGACATGACACCAAAAGAAGAAGAAGATTCTTTAGGACTCGGCGGGTAACATAACCGACATTTCCTTTCTTCCCTTTTACCCCCTCCCTTCCCCCTAATATATTTTCGATGCAAATCTGTACCATTCGACCAATCGGACTCAAAATTTGGAAACACATTATTTAAGAACCGGCGGGTAACAAAGGCGACTTTTCCCCCTATTCTTCTATACCATCCCCTCCTCCTTATATATTTTCGATGCAAATCTGTACCGTTTGACCGATCGTACTCAAAATTTGCCTCAAAAGGGAAATCGCCTGTGTTACCCGCCGGGTCCTAAATCATAAGTATGCAAAATTTGAGTCGAATCGGACAAACGGTGTAGATTTGTATAGAGAACAGACAGACAGACAGATATTGAATTTTATATGTATAATAGATGTGTCTTGAATATCGGAATTCAAAGGAATATTTAAATTTATAATACTAGGTTTCACTTTATCGTCGAATTTATCGAGTGTCTTATTAATATTTATATGAAGTTGTTCATTTTTGGAATAAGCAAGCGAACATTATTAATTTCTAGATTGTTAATTTCATAGAATAATGGTGACTTGCAAAATGTAATATAAGTCGACTGTGTAATTATTGTAATTTAAATGATCTTGATTATTTCCATTACCATGTTTATGGTTGTAAATTTATAAAATGGTTTAATTTTTTCCTTTAAAAATTTATTAAGAACATACTCAACAATTCGTACTGAGGAAAGAAATTCGATAAATATAACAATACTCGATAATTTAGTTAGTTTCTAGTAATGTTAATGCAGGGTTTCAGATTTGTTTAAAATGTGTGATTTTATTTATGTAATGCCACTTTCAAATAACTAACCAATGGATTTTACTAAATAAAACTAACTCACCATACTAAGGATTGTGTTCGATATAAAAATACGTTTTTTTTTAATGTGAAAGGTTTCGTCTTAATTTTGAGGACCATCCATTCTTTGGTGACGTACGATATAACGTAGCACTCGACAATTAAATCATTTTTAGAGTTCGCTTAAGAGTGTTTGTTAGTGTGTGGCGTGAGTAAATGGAGGATATTGAAACAATTAAAGTCTTTAAACTCGTGTGAAGCATAGAACGAATGAACAATTGATATATTCTGACCAATTAATATAAATCTCCAGGACATAGTTTACTGTGTGTATACAATGGTGCTATTTTTATTTTATATAATTAAAGTTTTCTTTATATTTTACACGTTATTAAATTTCGGTGGATTTTTTTTCAATTTTTTACAGTCCCACGAAAGTGTGAACTTGTATATGAACAGGATAATCTCAAAAGTGTGGTAGGTAACCATATTTTTAAAAACATACGACATACATGCAAAGAAAGATATATAGAAATTAATTAAGGATAAATTATTTATCATCCCTCTGGGGACCAAATCCAGTAACTGTGTCCCTAGAACATAATTTCATATAAAAATATTGTTAAAATATATAGAAATATTTACAGATAAGTATGTTAAGTTTATATTACATTATTTAAAAATATGCATGTTAGCACAATATAGATTTGATAACAATATTACCTAATATGCAGTTCGAAGGTAATTCATTTTTACTGGCGTATGTAGTATAAAAGTAATAGTTAAAATACTAATATTTTTGGTTTGATAACTTAATGTGCTGAGTATTTTTTGTTGATAGGTATAATATATAAATGTATAATTTGTACTCTTCACTATATTTTGAATAAGTTTCGCGTTTCATGTTTTATATGTAGTAGCATTTTATTTCAAGTTGTCTCGGGTTTCATATTAATGAATTATTTTTCCTCGTGTACATAAATCCTTAACCTAAATATCCTAATAACATAATAAAATATCTTTTTTCTGGCAAATAAAAATGCATCAGCATTTAATGCTCTATTTTCAAATAATTTTGTTTCGTTGTCAACGCAGCATTATAGGAAATGCTATTAACATAAAAGTATTTTATCACAATACACAATAATACGTTTTCGAGTCCATCAGACGATATTAAAATTTAATTTTGGATATTCCACAGTGAGTCGGCTTAAGATATTTTGGGACATATTTCAGTGGCTTTGAACCTCAAACTTCGATTGAAAAGTGGCTCCGATGACGGAAATTAAAGTGTGGAGAAATTCAACGAGCATAATCTTAATTATATCATGTTTAAACCACTATTTAATAAAAGTACGTTTCTGAGTATTTTTGTGTAATCGCATTAAGATTAATAATTTATTGTCATTGTATAAGCGGTATATAATGGAGTCCTTGAAGCAACACTGATGCATGGAGCTGGCAGGAGAGGAAAAAAGCAGACTGAATGTAGTGAAAATGAGGTCATTTAAATATGCACCTCGTTTATATGCCAAATCAATTTATGATAGCGAATTGATAAGAATTTACGTTGTTGACGACGGGCTAAACACTACAGAAATCCATAAGCATGCAGCGTGTGTTGCTAGTGCGTGAGTGATAACAGCGATAATAAATTAAGAGAATACCTTCTTGCGAAAGTTGAACAGAATATTCTAGAAAGTGATCGATGCAATATAAACAGCATCATAAAAAGTATTCTTCGGGACAGTGATTAGAGATAATTAATGCGAAATATGAAATTGTTTAATAAGTGTATGAAATATTCTAGAAATATTAGTTTGCCGTAAGTGCTCTAGTGAAGTTTATGTCCGGTGCATATTTGGTGAAATTAATAAATTTTTAAAATTGTTTTACTGTTTTATATGCTTCCCACAGCCACGCCTCGTGACATTAACGTAGTTAGTAGTTGTATTTTCTGATTATATTTTAAGAAAATCTTTTTGTCAGGGAAAATGTTTTATTTTTAAACATGGAAATTAAAACCTCACGTAGGCAATTTTTTCAAAGTTTCAAAGTTGGTGAGAGGTAAAGTGAATTTCTACCATTTGCTCGGCAAGCTTAGCTTGTGTATAATGTAATGGGGAAACGACTTGTCTTGCTTAAGTCGCTCAGCTTGCCACCGACGTGACAGGCCCGCGGGACCAAGGTGAGACCGACACCGTATCACAAAGTACATGGGATGTTTGATATACACTATTCTCGTAAATACTGACTCATCATTCAAGATACTATTATTTTACTCGTCTTGAGACGGAGTCTTCAGGCAAGTTGTTGGATATGGTATTAGAAGAGACAGCATTTAACCTACCACCAGATTTTTTTCAAAACGTAAAAAGCGCTTCATTTCACAGAGAAAAGCATAAATACACGCGACGGAAAAATATTATACAAACTCGTTTATCGTATATAAAGAAATGCGATAATAATAATTTTAAAAATACAAGTATATTTTTATAACTAAAAATCGCAAACGACACAAACACATATTCCTACCACAAAATTTATGTTTTTATATAGTATATGTCCCTACCATCTCGTTTGTGCAAAATAACTATACATTTCTAGGAAAAAATATTTTAACAACAAACAGAATAAAGAAAGACTATAGATTTTTGCAATAAAAAATCATATACCAAAATAAAAAACCAAATATTCTTAGCATAGAACGTTTAGCTCCTCATCTGAATGCTTGTTTTTAGAATTTAGAAGAGGAGATAAACAGAAGCAAGCGATCGCTTCAATGGAAGAGAAAATATTCTCCTTTGAAGTTTAATATAAATAAAAATCTTATTATTTGTATATTATATTTATCAAGAATTCCTTTACGATAAAAAAAAAATAAAATCATCCCTAAATATACATGTTAAATAGGTCGATAGTTTATTGGTGTATATATGGTTTTTACCGATTTAGGCGTTTAAAAAAGCTAATTTACTTGCTGGCTGAAATTATTTCTTTACCTCCAATATATTATTTCAAATTTCCGTGGGGATACAAACATACATTTTTAGTGAAAAGAAAAATTAATATGTGTAGACAATTAGTGGAAATGGAAAAATTGGCCGGGTATAAAATTGGTGGGTCCGTCATCAGAACTGTTCCAAACGGCGTCATTGTTCAGGTACACACTAAAAAATAGCCCAGAAAATTTTACACGGAAGATTCTGAAAGATCTGAAACGGAAAACATTTTAAATTATTTAATTAATTAATAAAACGAATTATAGAGCATGTACAAGACTAATTCCTTCATTATAAACTTGTGTTATTTTCGTTTTTTAGTTTAGTTGTTGCATTTTGAGAAGATTACGCCTAGGTATCCAGAAAAACATGAGAGAGGAGTGATTTTATGTTCATCTCTATATATTATTTGAATGTATTAACACTTACGTGTGTGATGATCCTAATAGACAGTAGGTATCCTAATCAAATCGAGCAGACTGTATTTAATGTCGAAATGGTGTTCAATTAATATTATAAAGCATTTTATTGCATTTCAATATAAATCGTTCTCCTGGTCACGGTAAGCACTGTGGTGATCCAGGTAGATAGTAGGGCATCGCGGGCCTTGATACATTTAATAATAATTTAGTATAGCTCCTGGTCCGGCACCAGAGTTAGACATCCCATGGGGTGTGTGTTGAATATATAAGGCGAAGCAAATCTATAATACAAATCATTCCATTGCAAATCAATGTAAATCATATTCTTTTCACGGCTAACGATGTAAGATGACCCTAATGTGGGTCCTACTAAATAATGAAGGTTAGTAAGTAGCAAACCGTCGCGTTCAAAATACAATATATTGGATTATCAAATATTTCATTATTCTTATATGTGAGCGCGCGCGATTGAGCGACAGGATGCAACCGGTCGACTTCAACCATATGATGTAGCGATACAGTTGTTAAAAATTAAATATTCAATACAGAAATATTACTACTACTAAAATTCAACTTTTCATATGAAATAATGTTCTATACTATCAGAAATTGTTCTATACGATAAATTAACTAAAAATACGTATTAACTGAAATATTTCTAACATCTTGGGTTCACAGACGAAATTGACAATACCTACTGCCCTTTGCATTTACTAAGTATATTACCTAAATAGCCACAGCTATACCATCCTGTCCGTCAGGGACGAAACATAAAACATAGTTATATTTCTAAAAGTGCTACCTCTTACGCGACAAAAATACCTATTGCAGTCGGGCTATGAATATGAACTATTTCCGCCTCATAATGGCGCCTGGAACCAATACTAAAAACCTCACTAGAAATAATAAATGCGACTAAATCTCGATAAATACAATATATACTATTCGTAATACGTCGTTGAATTGGCACATGATTCGTCTAATGGATGAAGGACCCCGTTGTGTATCGTAATAACTTCAAATTCTTTTATAGGAGCAGTGTGGAAACAATTGCATAATATTACGTAATAAAAACATCTAACGAACCTAATAATCGATACATTTATGTTACAATAAAATACATACACTAGAAAGAATTCGTGTATTAGAAATAAAACATTTTCGATTTGAGACAAACCAGTAAAATCGTTCGAACGGCGCAAAGGGAAAAATTCACACATATTAAATAACACTGAAATTAATAATTATAAACACTTTGTATTAGCAAATTCTTACCTTGAATGGTTTCGTCTTAGACGTGCATGAACCTGTTCATATTAATTGCGTGAGAAAATAATACATATATTTGCTATTTACGAAATACGACATTTTTGAAGCGAAACTTCTTTATAAATAAGTAGATAAGGTCTCGGGGATGGTTTGTTCGAAAGGATTCTACAACAGCCCGTGAGTTTATATGAAATAATAGTTTCTTTGAATGCTAAATTTTGGTTTTTTAAACCCTCAGCATCTCTGCTGAGAGGGGTTGAGGCTCCGCGCCCGCCTAAACCCGGTGGCCGACTTCCTAAGTGACTAAACGGCCCCCCTTGTTCCTCCGGAACTTACTGCATCCCGAGACTCTATCTCTTCTTTACGAGATGTGATCCTGTGACGCCCTCTTTTAGGCTTATAATTGAGAAGGCCGTACTCTTTTGGTACGAGTTTCTGATGATGTGTGTTGTCTTGAGGCGCCTTTCTTTTAGGCCGGTGTTTGAAGAATCATGTACTCTTTTGGTACGAATTGATGACGACATTAGCCTCCTTTGCGGGCATAGTCAGCGATGTTACAAATTATTGTGCAATCTCATTATGCCTTTTCAGAGCGGCGTCCCACGATTCTGCATCTTGCAACATTTACTTTGGACAAATGTTAGAGTGTTAGTAACATATTTATAATATCCCAGCTATTCCATATGAGTGAATGATTTTTATATTTATTCTGGCCCTGTCTTTCTTACAGAGGACGAAATAGAAGTTAACGTTTTCTATCAAGGTTTTACAGCATTCAAGCATGGAAATCCTTCCAAAGACAAAGGGAACCTTTTTGTTGGTTTAAGTAGTTTGCGCCAGATGAGGTTAGGTGGTCGGTTTATTGACGACCCCGAGCAACAAGGAGGACCCCGCCTTTAAGGGGCCCTGCAGGGGCTTGTGCGGGTTCCACGCCCAAGTGCCGGCAATCATCCACCCCTCAGCCAGCTAGGCTAACACAAACCAGATATCCCCAATCTTTAGTTAGATCTCCCCATTCTGTCCTTTACTCGTCATTCTGAAGCTACTTGTTAAGCTAGATGTACCGAGGTACTCAAATCATAAAGAGTTAACTGAAGACCGGATTGCGCAATACTTATGCAATACAGTAATTATTATAATGCTACTAAGTAATTCATATAGAAATCCGTGTATTCAAATTTTAGCATAAACGGTATGAAATTCGCTTTGCATAAAAATACACCGTTTGGAACGGAATTCTTGTACGATTTGAACCAATATCACACAAGCAATCGTGATATTTAATTACACATAATTATTCCGAACTCAAATATTCCCAAAATAAATACATTTCGATAGTGAAAATAATTAACCGTAATAGATAATATGAATATGATCCTTATCTGTTACTCTTTGTGGCGGAATCCTCCTTCTGGTGCTGCGGGATGGTGGAATCTCTATACTTCGCCGCTGCAAGACCCGCTTTCTCTCAAGCTGGCAGCTCCTTTGCTCGCAACTGATGATCTGGAACTCGGGGCTCCGTCGGTAGTCTGTTGGGCAGCGCTCCCGCTCGCAAGTCTGGTCTCGAACTGAAGGGGCTGAGTACATCGTGTTCGCTCCTTTTATAGTAATGATTTCACCATACCTCTGAAATCCACGCTAGTGCAGTGACTCATCCTATGAGCGATGACCTCACCGCCGGCGCTCGCCATTGGCCGGATTCAGCCATCAGGACGGTCGCCTCCGGCTCAACCCGTCGAAGGCAAAGCGCGCCTGTGATTGGTCCGTTTCGTTAAAATAACAGTAAAGCACCCGCTACACGCGAGACTTGCTGTTCCGATTCATAAATAATAAAGGCTCGTTCGCACCTACTCACAAGGTCGAGTCTATTAGGATTGGCAAACGATATTAATTTAACACAGAATTATATCTATGGTATAATAAAGATCTAAGAAATATTACTTGTATAGCTGAATATTCAATATTTTGTTAGCCTCTTGTAATACATAGAATCTTAAGAAGAAATATATCAGGCTTTTACTTTTAAACGATTCACACCAGAAGAAATATATTTTTGATGTCCATACTTGGCTTTTTTGAATATTATTATTTTAAGATTTTCTAAATTTATTAAATCTATCTCTATGTCGACCATCACACGTGTATTAGTGAATTTCAATGAAAATACGACATGATTTTTTTTGCAGAATGCGTATAAAGGAGCACAAGATTTAGAAAAAAAAAATTATCATTTTTTGTCCACGGATAATTCCATTCTTTGAACTCTCATCTCTGAGATTTGTCGGTAAAGATTGGTGTGTACTTATTGCATCGTTTTCTTACAAAATACATTCGGTTGCGATTCTTAGTTAACTTGGCATTTGGAGTAGCGCTTTGGAGACTCATGTCGACCGTGTAGGTATATGCGTCATCAGTAAAAAAAAAGAATAAAAAAATAAATGGATACGCTGGGCATTATTATTATTTAAAAAAAAAATACATATGCGAACACGGAATTCGAAACGCATCAATATTTTTATTATATTTATACTAAGCTAAACGCTTACGCTGTGAAAATAAGACTAAATGGGGCTCGAACCACCGACCACTGGATCACTAGGCGAGTCACAACCATTAGGTACACCAACAAGCTAAATGTAAAATGTAAATTTTGAATGCAAACGTATAATAATATAAAAAAGTATTAATTAAAAGTGTCGCGTGTGTGATTAAAAAAAATTATCCATTGAAGAAATGGAGAAAGAAATGAACGTAAAATAATTGCACAAAATGATGATGGATTATAATTTCGTGAGTTGAAATAAGACCGGATGAAGATAAACTCTCTGGGTACAGAGTTTAATTGTTGAACGCTGAAAAAATGCAGTCGCAATGAAGAATAATCATTTCGAGCATTCAGTTTCAGCACAAATATCATATTTAAAGAGCATTTTTGACCCAATTGTTCACAATTCTATGTTATACCTAAATTGCAATAAATTTTTTAGAAAATTCTATAAACATATCAGTTCTTCGTAAGCTTACTTTCTCTTGTATACGGGGGATGAGTTTTTGAATTAGATAATTTCAATATTGAAAATGTATCACTCAGGTTTATGTATATGAAATGAAAAGAGGTGATAGCCTTGTATTTAACGTGATGAAGTACATTAAAATGTAATAGCAAAATATATTAACGAGAAGATCGCACGACATACAGTAATTATCTTTGCTCAAGATCTCCTCGGCAGTTCTTTGCAATGAACCGCGTCGCACCACACTGGATTATAGGGCGGAGGCATCTCTTTCTCATTCCGATATAAAATTTTGTAGGTACTTAAGTAATTATTTTTTCAAGAAACATCCACATATTTTAGATATGAGCCAAACATCCCTTATTCGAAATTCTCAAACGCCAAATTATTTGAAGATTTTTCGGAAAATTGCGTGAATTAGTTTGAATCCATGCGTGACATTATTTTGTAGTTGCTCTTTATATCTTGTAAGGGCGGACTTCAAAAAATAAGCACTTAAGTAATAGTTAAATGTGAATGTTCGCCATCTATTTTCTAAAGTGACTATGTTTTGCCGATTCTCAGTTTTTCCTATATCTCAATCGGTAGTCATAAAGTACTCAATTTCATCAGTGAACACTCTCTCAATATTTGCTATTTGGTTTTTAGCAGCACTAAAAGAGCTAGGAAGTAAATCATGTCTGGTCTTCATTTCTCTGGTATTTTCTTTCTTCTCATTTTCTCTTAAGTTTCCCTTAAAACATCCAAAGAACACGGCCATAACTCATAAATGATGTCAGATACGACATGTAAAGGTTTTTTCAAAGAATTATTATTCGTAAATACTTTCCCAATTTATTAACATATTTTCTTTAGGTGTACGTAGCAGGGGGCATATAAAATGTACTCGTAATTGACGTGCCATCAAAGAAATGTGCAAAAATACTCTTTACATTTCTTAATTCGTGTACGGTGTTATGATACTTCGCAGAAACATGGAAATTATATTTCTCTTTAAGTTAATCTTGTATTCACTGGGGATTTATTTCTTGTGGGGTATGAATTTGACGAGGAAATTATGGCTAATTATGGCCTCATAATAGTTGTTATTTTGGATGCCAAGTATTTCTTTCTTAAATGAATGGTAAAGGCTCGTCGGTTGCCCGAGGGTCAACCAAAAATAAGACAGCTTGCTTTTCGCTACTTAAATATATAATTTTCTCAAACGAAATCGAATCACCAATGATTCGTCTGGTCTTTACCAGATGTGTTGATGGGATCATCATAAATGCTATGATAAATAATAATGCGTATCTTGTTTATGATAAACGTTATTTATACAAATCAGTTGAGTTTATATATTTATTCAACCTATTTTGTAGGTAAATGCACGTTTTCTTCATTAGGGTGATAAAAAGTGACGAAGAAAGCAATTGTTTTCGAAACCATCAATTTTTATAAACTCGTGTAGTTACATAAACAAAGTAAATAATACATTTGATTAAAACGACCAACAAGGTATTTGCGATAAATATAAACGTAATATATAATTAACAACAATATACTTTGTATTAGCTACTAATATGTTGAAATATCAACATGTTTCGGAGCCAATGATCCCTTCATCAGGATACAGCATATACCAAAAATTAAAAATCAAAGGACAGACATTAACCAAATCAAAAAATAAATAAATGGAAGATGAATAACTAATTAAGTACCTACTTATGTGAAAACAATTATAAAAGGTAATTCTTTGCAATAAGATTCGATATTTCAATGAATTTTTTGTTAAAATGTATTCTTGTTAATTATGTAAATAAAATCGTATCTCAAAGTCATTTCGCAGTTATTGAAGAAGATAAAAATATGAATAGTATCTTCTGTGTACGGATAGTATATTTTGTGTGTGATTACAATCAGTCAGTGTAAATAATTGGTATCATCCGTAAATGTATTATTAAAGAAAGAAGAATCAAGTTAACAACATCGTTTATTTTAAACAAATAAGTACAAAAATATGTACAGATATAGGTATACATTTTTCGTAAAAATTATAAATTTATTAGTATTATTATTTTGACGTACTTTAATTTTTATTTATTTATTTATACTGTTGTATATACTGATCTCATCTTTCTCGGTCATTAGCTAATCATCATCATCATTATTATCATCATATCATCATCGTCATGGCTGATGATATAATGGCTAATCATCCCTTAGGAGGGTTGGGGACAAAAAGTCGACAAGGTGCTTCCATATTCCACTGTCTTGGGCCGCTTCGGTACTACTGAACCAATCAATGGCTTATCATCGTGTAATACATTTAAATATAAGTTTTTTTTTTAAAATAGAGATGCGAACACGGAATTTGTATCACATCAATATTCTTACTATTTTCAAATTAAGCTAAAAGCTTGTGCTATGAAAATAGGACAAACTTGCCTGTCTGGAGTGAGATTCGAACCTGCGACCTTTGGATCACGAGACGAGAGTCCTAACCACAAGACCAACAAGCTACTCGTTTTTTTTGTCTCTCGTACAAGTTGCTTTTAAAACTTATTCATTAACCATATAATCTAATTGTTTGTTTTTGGTTGAAATTCTTAACTATTGAATGTAAGTGCGATATCATATTATATGGTTATTTTTCTTATCGATAGTAATTTAAGGTAGTATTGAAATAAAGAAAATCTGTTGTTATCAAAGTTATTTTGTCACAACGAAGTCAATTAAATTTTGAAACCATTTTTGAATTAGACAATTATTGTTCTAATAAACGTAGTGAAGATACACTAATTTAATATGGGACAAACGTACTGAAAGTATTCCGAAAAAAATAAGTAAACTTTTTTCTAAACATTAGAAATATGTCACACCAAAATACATAAAAATATTTATTATGAAAGAAATATAATATGGCATAATTTATACCATATTAAAAACTATTTGGAACACAAAAAACTATAACAAAGTAATAAGAAAGGGTTCAAAAAAATATTCAAAGAATTTAAAGACGACAATCTGAAAAATATATACAAAAAATCTACTTATCCACCGATATAAAAAATACAATGATTATCTGAACACACAACACATCTAAGATCACGAGATACGGAAAAAATAAAAATTACAATTTAAATAATAGATAAAATAAATGGAAAAATATTTATGAATCTTTTTATAAAATGGATTAATGAATTATGCTATGAAACAATACAATTAAAATTTGAAATGATAATGAAAACATGTTCCCAAAAGTGTTCTAACCTTAAATATAATATAATACATTGGAATAAAACAAAAGGTTTCCATTTGATTTAATAAATTATCATAAAATTCCAAGTATAATAATTAAGTCATCAATCATTCTTAGAAATACATATTAACGAAAACTTAAATAACTCGTAAACAATATTGTCGTTGGTATTATATTGTGCCCACTTCCACATAGAATCCGAGTGAGTTATCATCATTCATAACTACTATTGAAATGTTATGAAAAAAAAATTGAATGAAAGTAAATTGAACTTATTACTTTCTTTCTTTTAAGTCGTGGCGTCTGATTGCTCGCTTGTCTAACGAAAAAACTTTGGATCGATTTTAACCCTTTTTCCGTGATCCAATCGTGCTGAAACTTTGCAAGCAGAGTCGTGGCGGCGATCAAGAAGATCTATCAAATTTTCGTAAAAAAATTATATTAGTATAATTTTGGATTTTTCAAATTTTTAATGTTTTTTTCATACAACTCAGTAAGTTGTATGAAAGTACTCCGACGCATCTGGTAGACACGATACCTGAAAATAAGAAGGGAGTATTCTAAAAACTTGGTTTTTATGGGTTAGTTTTTTTTTCACTCCCTTTCTTTTAACTCGTAGCGTCTGCTTGCTTGTCTGTTGAAAAAACTTTGGATAGATTTTTAACCCTTTTCCCGTGATCCAATCGACTCAAGCCCAACGCGTGGGGTAAGCGCCAAACATGTTTCAAATAGTAGATGAGAAAGGGATTATAATAAAAACTTTTTGTGGGTTAGTTTTTTTTCAGTGTGATTTAATTTAATCCAGACAAAATAAATATTTTTGGTTTAACCAATTGAGTGAAAATTATTATTACATAAAATAGAAAATGCAATATTTTAATGAAATTTTATAAAAAATATATTTTTTGTATTTCTTAGTGAAAATATTCATAGTAAAAATTCTTTAAAAATATCAGGAAATGGCCAAAATAATCATTAATGTTCTCCAAATTATTATATTCTAAGTAGTTAAGGATACTTGTACAGCAAAATAGATGAATACAAAGATGTACTGATCAGAATCCTTTAGGGATTTTTTTTAATTCCCGTGTAATTTAATATTTTAAAGATACACAGACCATTGAAGTAAATAAGTGTTTATTTATACATTGCGAAAATTCTCGCGGAGATATCATGGAAAGCTTTCTCTAGAAACTTCTATAAATTGGTTTGCTTCTGAGCTAAATGTGAGCACATAATATAGTTTACAAGCTTAAATGAACGGCGTTAAAGCGTTTCATACAATTCTGTACAGATGTCGGTAAAAGCAGAAAAATGTATGCGACTATTGAACAATGAGCACCAGGGAAATGTTTTCGTTATTTTTAAATTACATGATACCAATAAATAGATCTGGACTGGTTTTTGGCATCAAATAATAAAAGATTATAACAGAATCTTAATTTATATTTTGAAAGACTGATTACCTTCATTCTATGTTTTAATATTTTTTAATACAAATTTAGTTTATACATTTTCAAAGCAAAAATGCAATTTTACACGAGGATTATAAAATAAATATTCTAAAAAAATAAAAAAATGTTTTGAAAGTAGTTGCCTAGGTTTACTAATGTAGAATTTATTTACTAAATTCGAGATTTTATAGGAAATATAGATCTATCCCTCCCAAAATCATGTTTTTTTATTATTAAAAATTAAAAACACTATTAAAAGCAAACACAGTTATATCCTCGTAGTGTAAAAAGCAAAGGCAGCAATATCCACTTCAACCAATCAACCCCCAAGGATGTGTCACGTGACAAAATGGCCACTTCATTCTAAGTTAGAGTTGTTTTCGATTTTAGACTGAAATATCGTAGCGAAGACAGCAATATCCAATTATGTAAATAGCTAATGCAGCAATGTTCACTATTTGATAGCAGACACGGCAATATCCATACTTATTTATACATGAATATAGGAGGAAACTGAGGTGTCAATTGTTTTTAAATACTTATTTCCAATAAAATGCAGAAAAATGTCTTTGAGTAGTGAGAGGTTTTTGTATTTTTCTAAAAAACGCCTTAGTGGGATGTTGCTGCCTTTGCTTTTATACTCCTCAGTCATATAGTTGATATTTTAATTTTTTTATTTATATTTAAAGAGTGAGACAGTATCATGAATTGTACCTACACGTGTAATAGGTACAAAGAAAGTTTAAATCCCAGGTGATAGAAACAATGGCTTTTGATCATTAAATTTCAAACGACCGGCAAAGTTGGCAGAGATTTACGAAGGAACTCAGTGGCCAGGTTTATGGCCACTTTTCTCAGCGACAAGTAGTTTTATGTTACTGCGAACATAAAGAAGGTGTCGCCGTTTCCTTTTCAGCATGTAAGTGTAAGCTCACCAGGTATATTCAATTTATGACGGAATTAAATTATGCTCGGAGCAAGAAAATAAACCTGTATAAAAGGTTAATTTTTAATAAAAATGGGCGCTGTAAGTTCGCTTAATGATATGTGAACATACGTGTGTAATAAAGTTGTGTGCTCTGTTTTTAAATCCATGCAATGTTTTAATAAAATATAAAAAACATCATTTTTCGCGTTTCTTAATGGAAATATTCATAATGTAAAAAGATCAAACATTTCAGAAAATGCTTAATATTTTTAACTAAAGGACCAAAGAAATCCTTAATATTCTCCAAACCGTATATTCTATGCACCTAATGATAAAGATACTTGTACAGGAAAAATATGGATACAAGGATGTATTGAACTGAAGCCTAAGGCATTTTTTACTACGTTAATTCCAGAGTAATTGATTTTTTTTCTCAAATAAAAAAGATGCAGAGACCATTGAAGTAAATTAATGTTTACTTATTCATTTCGAAAATTCCCGCAAAATTACCGGTTTCAGTTTTCTTTTTTCATCAGGATAATGATCGGTCTTAACAAACTGGTTAACGCGTACGGAAGTAGCACGAGACAGGGGAATATGGAAGCCTTGTCGAGTATTCAATTCAATTTAATTAATTTGGTATATAAAATTTACATTACAAATATATATTTATTTCGTAAATGATAGATATAACGTTATAATTAACGTAGCTATAAAAATAATTATTATCAACCTTGTCGGAGATATAGAACAGATCAACGTCCAAAGTGATATTGTTCAGCATAGCGGTAGCTCTTCCAACAAGCATAGCGGAAGGTTAGTCTTATATATTGGAATGTGAAACATTCTGTGCTAACGCTGTCTAAAGTAATTAAAAGGAAAAAAAAACAATGCTCCGCATAATTTCAGGATTATCAAGAAAAACTCGGTTGGGTAAGCCAAGGATAATGCCCGTATTCTCTCATGTAGAGATATCTCAGAAACTTCTTTTGCACTTTATCTACCGTAAGAAAGTGGATACTTGCTCTCACGTGGCCCCAAAATCATCGAACCACTCTCGAGTCTACTTCGCACCGAAGAGTTGCAAGGAGTTCTCTGTGCGCGGGTATTTTCGAAAACCTTGGCAGTACGCAAAACAAATCCAAGCATTCTCAATGCATTACCACTGACCGCCTCTATGTGATCGTGAAATATCAGGGTGTTCACAAATTTAATGCCTAGGACGTTCGTGTAAATCTTTGATCGTTCATTTTGTAGCGATAGAATAGAGTATTTGGGCCCTAATGAATAAAGTAACCGAAACATTAAGGCTGAACATTCACTGCAAATGAATATTTCGGTGTATAAATGTGGATTTGTATCATTCATTTATGTCAGAGTATATGGGCTAGACTGTAATTTTTATATGGACAATAACTTAGATACCGTTCTTCTATAAGGGTAATTAACTGAATATTTCTTACAATAATTAAGAAAATATGCTTTGGCCTTAATTGACAGGCCGCGGCCATAAAATTCGTTTTCAATGTCCAAGAAATCATCCTTAGTTACGGAATATTTATATGTACGCAGGATGTGTTTTCTTACGAGTGTTAAACATACATTATGGTGATAAAACTGTATCAAAGTAATTAAGAAATGTTAAATATTAATGAAGATTTAAATTTCCAAGAATTTTTTACGTTTTTGATGTGTAACATCTTTCCTCTCGCTTTCCTGCAATCTGTGGTAGTGATTTTGTGAAAAAGGACGGAAATGCGTAACAGGAAATAAGACGCCGGGGAAGCGCGCGCAATATCATATGAGCAATGGGCGCGCGCGATGTAAAAAAATCATCGTTTATAAGCAAATCAATCAGCCAGTACCATCACAGAGAAGACGCCCATTTCCAACAGCCAGCCATTCTGATTTTGTATATATGTTACGTGGCTGGTGTCAAGCGTGTGGATGTTGTAACTTTGATATATTTTGGCTTATATCTTCGAAACTATCCAATAAATACCTACTTAATTTTTTTCTACATTAATTTAAACAATAACTACCCTTAATATATATGGTGGCACACTACCGCCATCTATGAAAATAAAAAAAACATATAATTCACCAAACATATTTTAAACAAAATGCGTAAGTAGATATATACGGTACCTATCTAGTGCGACAAAATTCAATAATAAATAATTGGATATACATTATCTTTACTCGTATTTATTAATTAATAAATATATAGGTATTAGCTTTTTAAATTATGATGTTAATTTATATTGTTGCTCTATTGATATTTTTAACTGTGACATGTCAAATGTTTCACATCATGTGCGATTACTGTATGGCTCGCTCGTTTTTTTAATGATTTTAAACCGCCTTTAAACCATGTGTATAAAGGATTTTAAACAATTTCGATAAAGTGTCAGACAGGTCTTAAAGGGGGGGGGGTAAGGTTTTTAACTTTCTTTTGCATTTTATTTTTAATTTTTTAAATGAATGTATAACATCGTAAGAATATTGTGTCAAAATTTCAAGTCAATCGGAGCAAAATTGACGAAATTATGAACATTTGAGCGATACTCAGACTGATTTTCTATACCTGCTCGGGCAGCTAAGAGACGCGCTCACCTGAGGACTACCGGACGTGCTATTGTATTTGAAGAGTTTTGCATAGATAAGGACAAAAATATGCTGATGATGAAAGCTCTTTGCTGTGTGAACATGGCATCGACGATTATGTGTAAGTATAAAATAAATGTCGAGTTTTATTTTGAATTTGACAGTGTGCAAAACTTTAAAGCGTTTTCCCCACATCTTACGTTTTCAAAGTCGGTGTCCATCATAACTTCAAAACTACTGATCCTTTTGAAATTTTGAACACTATTTCTGTACATAATTCACGAGGTAACGCTGTAGACTTTTTTTCAAATTTGTTATTAATTTTTATTTTTTAATAACAAATAAGTCGATATTTTTCGCAAAAAATCGCGTTTTTCCCTTCAAAGTGTTTCAAAAAATTGAAAAATTGAAATTTCAAAAAACCCTCCCAGCGTTACTTGGGAAAACCTATTATCTAACGAATGAACTTTGATTTTTTGATTTCAGATGA
Organism: Agrypnia vestita; assembly: GCA_016648135.1. Classification (NCBI taxonomy): domain Eukaryota; kingdom Metazoa; phylum Arthropoda; class Insecta; order Trichoptera; family Phryganeidae; genus Agrypnia; species Agrypnia vestita. The sequence goes on along the minus strand of JADDOH010023818.1, from coordinate 7,025 downwards.
TCTAGCACCAAGTTATGATGAACACCGCAATTCTACTTTTTTCCGAGATACGTCCGAATAATTGCTGCCATTGCCGTAATTATTTAATATTTCTTCTTGAAAATTTTACACAATATTCTTCGAATGTCATACTTTAATGTACTATTAATTTTAATTAAGAGATTTTAACTGTGTCGTCACAAAAAATTCACAAAAACATGCCTTTTTTGTACGAATTAACCTTACCCCCCCCTTAAAAGAGCATGGTCAATCACGCAATACATTGAATTTGACACTTGTAAACTGAATGTCCAGCCTCAAACATAAGATCTTTTTGCCTTCTGTAAATTCATAAATTAAAATTAAATAAATTATATGGTTTATTTATTACACTATCGAATAAATATGTTAAATCAAATTTCACTACCAAACTGAGCCTGAATCATAAATATCCGGGGTAGCGCTAATGAATGAGATCGAAAACGAGTATTGCGAAACCGGCTTAAACTAAACATGTATTTTTGTATATTCGAACCACTGACTGTTAACTAGGCATATTATCAAATATCGCTTTCCAAATGAGTCAAAGTTACGAAGATTGTATCCAGGTTAGCATTACTGGATGCAATCTTCGTAAAATACACTTGCTGCTAGGCCCTGGGGTTGGACTTCAAATTGTTGATAATTGATTCAAATTGTTGATAATTGTATTCAAGGGATTGTTGAAACTGGTTGTTTTACAGAAAATATTGTAATCATTGAGAATTTTTTTTTTTTTTAATTTTACCCTATAATTTCATTTTTTTAGTTTATGTATATGCTTTTGATAACATTTTGACGGTAATAATCTTTAAAAATTCTAGATGAACATATATATAGGTATAGCGTGCATCAGTTTCCTAATATATAGTAAAATCCCATTAATTCGAACCCGATAATTTAAAATTCCCTATAATTCTACATTTTCAAATAAAAAAGTCCCAAATGTTAATTTAAAAATAGATTAACCCCGTTAAATCGAAAATACGCAGTAATTCGTAATTTAAATTTTTAATAGTTGAAATAAGAAAAAATTGAAAAAATATTTAGATTTTTTCGCAAGTGAAAATAGCAAATATGTCAATATCGGGTAGGTTGGTACTAGGTAATAGAAATGTCACGATCTTTGTATTACCATAATAAATATTGCGTTTTCAAAATTCCGATGCTTGAGAAAGCCACGTAGATGTATTGTGACACCACTTGAATTGGTCGCAAAACATCACCATAACTTCAAGTTTGTGTTTACTGGGGTATTATGCCGTGTTGTTACGACCTTTCGGGCCGACGTTTCGAATCCCATTGCAGGGTCCATCATCAGGGCTGATGTGTTGTCTTGAATGTTAGTGTTGTGGTTAAGTATCGGCTTGCAATACCGTGCCGAAGTCATGATGTGTTGTATTGTATTGTGTGTATGATTCATCTGTTGTCTGATCACTATCTCTGCGGAGTCTGCGACGAGAATGACTTTGAAGAGCCGGATACCAAGATGTTTTTAATTTGAGACCATCATCTCTATTAATGTTTATTGGATGCTTGTAGATTTCTAGTGCTTCCTTAATTAGACGCGCATGGTGACTCTTAGGCTTTCCAAGGATTTTCGGTTCGAATGCAAAATGATGGCCGGTATCCAGAAAATGCTCAGCCAATGCTGATTTTACTGGATGACCGAGTTTGCATGCCCGTTTGTGCTCGTTGACCCTTTTGGAAATGGTACGTTTCATCCCAACTCATTGCCGTCCTGCTAGGGTCAGTCCTCCTCATCTTTAGGTTTATACGTTCTTTTGTCCTGGATAACATCACCTAATCCGCGTTTCTGCAACTTTGCACCATGCATCCCTTTGCACCACTCATGAATTTTTTTGTCTTCCTATGGGTGTAATTCGGGGAAGATTCGTGGTTAATAATGTGATCTGCGTCCAATGTGGCCATACCATCTCAAGAAAGAGAACCCCATGGCTGAAAAATCTGAAACGGTGGTTAGGTTAGGTCTACTGTACCCCACTAAGCTAAAAAGCAGTATCTCTAACTAACTAACTTACCATCACGCCGTTTTCCAGTGGGGGTAGGCAGAGAGGATAGAGCGCCATACTCTTTTGTCCTGACATACAACTTTCGCTTCGTCTACATTCATACATCTTCGCAAGCAAACTCGACGGTTGTTCAGGCTTCTAACAGGACCATCTTCCAGTATCTGGTTAATCTGGTCATGCCACGTCTTCCGTGGTCGCCCTCTCTTTCTGGCGCCGTCAATACTTGCACCATATATCTTTCTTACCATTCTTTCCTTATTCATTCGCTCAACATGCCCAAACCACCTGAGCGACCCTATTTTTATTCTATGTGTTATGCTACGACCAGCTTTGCATTCATTCCTAATATCTTCATTCTTTACTCTATCGTACATGGATTTACCACACATACGTCTAAGGGACCTCATCTCCACTGCATTCAATCTACTTTCGTTCCTCTTCTGTCAGCTCCAGGCTTCACTTCCATACATTAGTCATGTATGGAAGTGAAGCGTCGTCGGTACCAGAACTCCATTATGTATTACCATTACTTTTGCCTTCTTTACATTCATAAAAAGGTCACTTTCCTTGCATACATCGTACATCCTGCTTACTAGGTTTTGTAGGTCTTGTTTGCTATTTGCCATTAATACTGCATCATCCGCGTATAGTAAACAGCATACAATCAAATTACTCATTTTCGCTCCTACATTCATACATACCAGTCCTTTCACACAATTATCCATATACAAGTTGAACAGCCATGGAGACATTACGCAACCCTGTTTGACACCTTTAGTATCTCCATTAAAGAAATAACTGATAAATTATGATTTTTTTACAACAATGATAACTAATAGATATTAATAATCTAATTATTATATATATGTTAAACCAGATTATATCTCACCAAAAAAATCAAGATTCTTGTGTGGTGAGGGATAATCGCTTACAAAGGAAAAATTTACATAAATAAAACAAAAATTTTGAATTACAAAAGAATACTTATGTTAAATTATTTAAGTAGGTAAGTAGTGTGAGATATTGATAGTATAATCTATGTTAACAAACAATGACAATTATATAGGTATATAAAAGATGTTGGAATATTTATTGTACATTCTTGAATAGGGACTTTATACAGTTTAAACATTAAAACTGCAAATAAGCTAGGTACATACTCCAGGTGGGCATACTGCAAATAAAAAATGCTTATATTTTAATCTATTGATAGAATTATAGCAAATAAGCTTATAAAAAGGTAAAATATGACTTCGAGTATGCAAAACTTTTTTTTTAATGTATGGACTTAATGCCTTTAAGCTTACTGAGGCAGTACTGTAGAGCTATTCTGAGCCGCAGTAAATAAAATGATCTTTGCCGACGTCCGTTGAACGGATAGCACAAGAAAAAGAATAATAATAAAGTATTGTAATAATAAATTAAACAGCTTAAAAAGCAGAATTATTTGCCTTATCCTTCGCTCTCCTGAAACCTGTAATAATGTTATTACACGCGAAATCGTTGGACGTCCGTCCCACAGATATCCCTTTACTGCGGGCGTGACGGGGACTTCGCCCGCACACATTCCAGAAAGTAGCTAGCGAGTATTTCACTCCCGTGCGAGCATCGCGCCGCACATCGGTACACTTCCCGGTGATTGCGCCACACATTAATGCATACCCACGGCCATCCAGCTTCATATTAATTGATACATTTGGCTCTGCGCGGCGCAGCCCTGGGCCCCCTTCCTGCGCCCCGCGGAGCTCCGCCGGTGGCCCCCTTTGTAGCCCTGCCACTTTAAATAAATATACATTAATAATGACGACATTTAAATGCGAGCAAAATGCATGCGAATCCACAATGGCGGACCGCGACGCCGGGCGGCGAGCCGTCGTGTGGGCATGCGCGGTACCGAGCCCGCTTCACTTTTTTAGCAATAATTTATTGGCGAACGCGATACCCAATTTGTATTTAAGTCTGCATTCATAAATAAAGATGTGAAATAAGAACGCGGCGGTGTTGCGGAACAGGTTTGATAATAATAATTATAATATGTTTGATAACATATTCCAAAAGCTGCTACAGATGAGCTGTACGACTGTCGGTAAATACTTTGATTACTTTTGAGAAGAGAAAAATAAATAAAATAAATTTTATTGGTGTAAACAAAGTTAACTAATTTAATAATATTTAATTATAGAAAAAGTACTACTTAATAAAAGTAATTAATTAAATTTCTCTCTTTACTATATTCATTTTAAACTGTTTGCTTATTGTTAGTTTATTTTTAAATTGTTTTTCCCACATAAATGAATTAATTACCGCACACTATGTAACTTTTTTTCTGCTTATATATAATTATGTACTATTTATTTATTTATACTTTACTTTATGCATTAATTATCTCATATTATGTTACCTATTTTCTTCTTTACATATTTATGTAATAAAAAATAATTAAATATATATATATATATATATATATAGTATTAATATATTACATCACGATACCTATTTTTTTGTTTTTTTTTGGGTCCTTTTATTTTGCATTATTGTGACGTCCACCAGTTCCACTAAAATTTCACTTATTTTTACATTGAATATTAGTCACTAAGGCAATACTATAAGTCCTTTACAACTTATTTTTCTGAAATTTTTACATTTTATTGATATACAAATATTCGTATATTAACAAGCGTAGTGTAATCAATTTGGACTCCAATCCACATTATCAATTATCGGGCGTCCCATGATATACATAATTTTATTTACATTTTCCTAACTATCGCAACTCCTCGTAAACAGTGCGACGCGCGACGTTGCCGCTTTTACCAATTACACTTTTTGTGCGGGATGCCGAAGGAAGATTTATTATTTTATGCTCTCTGGGAATGCCGCTACCGGGTCACTAGTACGTGTAGCGGGCGAAACACTTGCACGTATCATTTAGTGCATTTGATAATAATATTATTTCAGAAATCGTGATATTTTTTTCTGAGCTCATTTCTTCTGTTACGTCTTTAAAATATCTTCAAATGATATTTTAAAGACGTAATAATAACAAATATCTTGCAAATATCTTCAATAATTTTTTCATTAATGTGGGACTAAACTAGGCGAAAAAAATACCCAACAACAATTTTTCTCTTCCAATAAATAATCTACAGATATCGGAATGTGATAAACTCACAACATTCCAATTAACCAACCCAGATGAAATAAAAAAAATTATTATGAATTTAAAAGGAGGACCCTACAATGGGATCCGAAACGTCGGCCCGAAAGGTCGTAACAACACGGCATAATACCCCAGTAAACACAAACTTGAAGATATATTTTATTTATTTCAATTTTGAATATTTTACCTGTGACAAAACTTATCGTCACATATGTCACGCATGTTCTATTTTTTCTACTACTATTTTTTCACTTTGATATAAATTTACACATTTACACAAAAACTATTATTCTAATATTTAGATAAAGTATGGTACTACTGCAAATTTCCAAAATACAAATACTGAAATCGGCAGATTTCCTCGTTATTTTTTACACACATTTAACTTCAGCAAAATGTACCTTCCTTTCAATCTCTAATAAAATACTGCATTCTCCTCTTACGTATCAATTATCAAACAGACAACCTCACATATGAGCTGTGCCTAATTATTTACTAGGTACATAAAGGACAGGAAGACAAAAGAGTACAGTGGACATAATATATCGGGATTTTTTATCTACCTACTGTAATAAATACTTGGAAATTTTTATTGTTTTTTCAGGTATCATGTAGGTAAATAAAACAAAATACAGATCAGATATCGCACGTTTAATGAGGTAGATTTTACATTTGCAAGTAAACATAATCATTGATAATATAATATATCTAGACTAGATATATATTAGGGTTATAATCACGCACATTTGATAATGTAGGTATATAGAATGTAACAGAACTGGTCCACAATATTTTACAGGTAGATTTCTGCTATGATTATGAGTCAAAAAAAATATTTTTGCAAAACGTTGGAATATCATTACAGTAACTTATATCTAATATGAAAAATTCATTACCTTTAATACAAGTCAAATAGTATAAAACACCCAGAAAAATGCGCAAATATCTTCAATAATTTTTTCATTAATGTGGGACTAAACTTGGCGAAAAAAATACCCAACAACAATTTTTCTCTTCCAATAAATAATCTACAGATATCGGAATGTGATAAACTCACAACATTCCAATTAACCAACCCAGATGAAATAAAAAAATTATTATGAATTTAAAAGGAGGATCATCGCCAGGATACGACAACGTAGCAACTGATTTACTAAAACAATCAAGCTCTATTATAAACATCCCAATTGCACACATAATAAAACAAGCCTTCGGTGTGGTATATTCCCTACAATATATAAACAAACATTAGTAATCCCAGTTTATAAGAAGTGAGACCCTGAAGATAACTTATTGAAAAAAAAAACAATATTGAAAAAAATGCAGATGAGGCACAAAAATTACCTAAAATCAAACTCGCGCATTCAAATTTGTGTGATATGACGAATAACTAATCGAAATTAAAATAAAAAAGCCTACTATTTTTCAGTATCTATCTACTTGGTAATCCGTCGAAGATAATATTGAACATACAGTACTGTGCGAATTAATGTGAACACAAGCGATAATTTGAAAAAAAACACAACATTTATTAGTTATAGGTAGTTGAAGAAAGCAGAGAAAAGAATACAATTTAAATTGTTTTAATAGGAAATATGTCCTCCTTTGGATTTTATAACTTCTTCAACACGTTTTGGCAGAGAATCAACAAGTTTTTTAGTTTTCTAATATTTACTGGTCCCGAAACCATATATGTGGATTACAGATTCAATCAATTTTATTATTTTTATTTTTTATGGGTAGGTATATTCCATCCTGACGAAGGGGCCATAGGCTTTGAATCATGTTGATTTTATCAATTATTTTGTAAAACA